>JAQIVZ010001443.1:0-32900 GCA_034700945.1 Arrhopalites spinosus
TAATTGGTGTACAAAGGATTTCTGAACTTAAAAATTGTGGATTTGTGTTAACGTTGTTATAAACTCTAAAGTTACATATAGAATTATACGGCGGGAATACCAATTTGTTGCGGGCGTAGCCCGCCGTGAACTAACTTGTTATTGCAATATTTTTATAGTTGTGCAATTAAAAATATTTATTTTTTGCAAATTGCAAAAATTATGACTCAATTCAATTTCCTCATTCATTTAATTTTTATTATTTATTTTTTGGCATTTTGTCTCATTTTAGCTTCTGTCTTTAATCAAAAAGAGAAAGAAATATAGGTGGGATTAAAAACAATTGAAAAATCATTGAAAAATGTTTTCAAAATCAACGTACAAAGGATTCCGTCGTTTTTTCAAAAATGCCGCCAATTTTGGAATATTTCCATTCACTTGGGAAGATTCTGAAGATTGTTTGAGTGTGACTAAAAAAGTTGGGAAAGTGAAATTAATAATTTGGCATGTTCACATTACGTGGGTCATGTTCGCATGTTTTTTTCAATTAAACTCATTTTGTCAAGGATTACTCAATGGCCATCGTTCAATTGCTGATTTGGTCGTTGACATCATGTTCTCTGTGGCTTATGGCTGTTTCACGCTCTACAATTTCAATATTCTCCGCCAGGGGAAAAACCTCGTGATTTTTTTCAATGGCTACTTAAAATTTGACAAACTTTGTACAGGTGAGTACTTGAAGTATAATTTAAATTAATTATTAAAATAAATTATTAATTAATGCAGTTAAATACGAAAAATTGACACCACCTCGAGGAAAATGGGACGGATGTGACGTCATAATGAAACTTTTCAACGTCGTCCTATTCATAAATTGCGCCACATTCGTCCTCCTCTACGCCGAAAACCCGCGCAATAGCCGTTACGTGACGTCGTTATTGCGCGATGATGAACGCCATCTGTGGATTTATTTAATTTTGTACGGGATTTGGGAGTACATTCAGTGCTTGGGGTGCTGCTTCACGTTCGTTTTTTATTTTTTTAGTGTCCTCACTTACAGCAAGTGCACCAACTATTGGCTGGTTAATTTGAGTAGCGGGTAAGTTTAAATTGAAATTGAAATTAAATTTTGAATTAAAAACCACGTGTTTATTACAGTAAAAATATTAATGGAAATAAGGCGACATTTTCAAGGAACGTTTTGGAGCCAACAAGTGCCATAAAAAGTTACAGAATAATAAAATTATTGAATATTCAATTTAATTCAAATTTTGCCACCATGGCCCTTCCCGCCTTAATGTTTTTCAATGTATTTACTCACGTTTTGTGTATTTACACAACTGTCAGATTTCACACAACAATTCCATTGCAAAGTTTCATGGTCTTTCCAATGTGTACTGTACTTTGGATCGTAATTGAATTTTTTACTTGGCCAATGTTGGGACAAATTAATTGTTTGAGCGCCAAATTTAAAATTAAGTGGAAAGAAAGGGTTGGTCATTTTGGTCGTAAAGTATTGAATGGAATGGGACCACTTGGGGTTCAAATTGGACATATTTATTTAGTAAAGAAGACGACCATTTTATTTCTTATTTTAGGCATTTGTAATGCTACTATTAATTGTCTTCTTTTACTTTAATTTGGTTACTAAATTATATTTAATTGTTGACCGGCGAGAAAACTAATTGTCAGTTAATAACTGACAGTTATTCAATAAAATTAAGGAGAGGACTTTTTCAATCTTTTGAGAAAATAAAAGCTCATTTTGGTGATTAATTTCAAATTATCATCCATACCACGTACTACGTTAAAAGAATTTTGTAAGTTAATTGTAATTTGTTTTTTTTTGAATATTTAAAATACGATATTATATCCGGCTTGACAATTTTTCTAAAAAAAATGTTATTGATGGTTTTGAATTTTAAATCATTAATAAATGAATCTAAATATAAATTAAATGAGTGAAAATGTAAATTAATTTATTGTACCATTAAATCACAAGATAATATTTTATATAAATTCAATTGTTAATGAATTAATCATTTGTCCTTTTGAGTGTACCCTTGAATCATGATTAATTAATTTTAATCAAAAATGATATACTGTTTAAGTTAATATTTCTAAAAAGAATTTAGTGGAACAACAAATTACTGTCATTAAAAGTTACGTACAATTAATTGAAAAATGGTTTAAATGAATAAACTTGTTTATTTCACCGTTCACTCTCCATCAACGAGTGACTTTTGACCTTGATCCTCGTTGGACTCACGATCAGATTGTTCTGCTTGCAGTTCCTTGATTGCTTGTTCTATTGAATATTGGTATAAAAAATATAAAAATAAATATTTAAATTATCATAACTTTGACTAAAATTGACTCTTGACCTAAATAAATTGATGATGGTTACCTCGATAGAGATCATGTTGTCTCCTTTTTCGACGTTCCTCTTCACTATCCTCATTCATCTTCTTTTGTTTCATTCTCACCTCTGCTGCTAAAGCCGCTTGTTTCTTTTCATCAGAAATTGACATGACCCGTGGAGTATCTTGAATTGGCTCTTCTGACCTTTGACTGGATACAATGGAAGTAATAGTAGTAGTAGAAGTACCCAATCGTTGACCTAGTCCAAGATTACTAAATTTTGGTTCAAGTACATCCATTGGAGTTGGAGCTGAATTATCTTCGATGGGATCTTTTCGTTTTCTACCCGATTTTTGTTTCGGTTTTTTGGACGGGGGCTGACTTTTTGATCTTTTGACTGGAGCTCTTTTTCGTTTTGTTGGCTTTGATGAGGATGAAGGTTGTTCGACATCCGAGTCAGAATCGGGAAAAATAAATCTTCGTCTTTTTGGAGCTTTTCTTTGATAAAAATCCAATACTTGACTGAAACTTGGTGAGTCGGCAGGTAGTGGAGGCTAAAATTGTTATAATTATTTAAAGTTTAATTAATTATATGTAATTAAGAATGTATTTAAAAGTTGTTGTATTAATATTAAATAATATATGAAAAATGATGTATGATACTTACAGGATTTGTAAGAGCGTGAAAACATTGAGCAAGATCATGATATAATGATTTACATAAATAATCATAGACAATTGAAGCTATCATTGGGTCATGTGGGTTGACATTGGAGGAACCATTCAAGTCACTTCCTCTTGTACTACGACGAGTTTCCATTTGACCTTCAGTGGCCATCTTAATGTTTGATATCTAAATGGAAAAACGTCAACTTTGATTAATTGGGGTTGGAGTCAAAATTCAATAAAATTGTTACGAGAGTAAAGTATGGATGAGGTAACTGCAAAAAATTGAATTAATATTTACACACCTTTGTCAAATTGCAATTTAATTAAAACTTACTTTACAATGACAAAAAAGAGATTTTGAAAGAAAAAGGTCCTTTGCAATGGACACAAAGCTTTGTGTCAACTCACGTTGCAAAATGGAATCCAGTCAAAATTTAGTGGATGGAGAACAGAAATCGACTGTTTATAAGTTTCAAATGATAAACTCTTGTTATTTTAATTCACTTGACGATTATTGGACGAGTATGTGAATATTTTAGGTCTTAGTGCTGTTAGTTTTATTCTATGACTTGTGAATATTATAATATGAGATAGAAATTTTTTGAATTTTTAATTGTAATTAGTTTGAAAATTGACTCATAATTTGGCAGAGAGATCTGAAGTACCTCTTTGTAATTAGGTGATTTAGTATTTATTAGTTGATGTTAAAGTCGTTGTTGAGTTTACATAATTTATTAATTGCTGACTTTTAGGTGACTTAAATGTCTTATGTCTGTTTTTCGTCTTTTTTTCGTCTGTATAGGGGAACATTGTTAAATTACGTCACGCTCTTAGTGGGGGACGGGGTCAGCGATTTTGTGACATGTTGTGATATAGGGGGGGGGGGTAAATCTCGATTTTTCGTGTGATGTAATTTAACAATTTTCCCTAGGTTTCATATGAAAAAAGCGTACGGAGCTATGTACATACATTGAAATATGCATGATATTATATTTTATTTATTTATTTATAGCTACAGTATTTCATGTAAACTAACTAGCTAACTATAGAACAACTGACGAGAACGAAAGTAAAATTACTTTGTTTTTATGAATAATTCTCCCAGAATGGGCAATCCTTGCTCGCGAGCCCGCCACTGCAAACGCGTTTGAAAAATTGGAAAAGAATCTTTAATTTTTGCATTCGATTTATAATTTGAGGTTAAAGCAGGGCCTCGTTTAACATGTTAACTAGGTGCCACGGACTGGCACCCTGCCCTGTCGCCCCGCACGTTGCCCCTTCAAGTGACACGTAGTAATTTACAAATTATGTGCTCTGCAAAAAGCTTTTTGCCTTTTTGTTTTCGACAGAATGACGTGTTTTAAAAAAATAGTGCCCTTTTTGTAGAAAAATTGCCCCTTTTTGTAAAAAAAAAGTGCCCTTTTCTAAGTGTGTGGCACCCTGTCACATTTTCTTACACGAGGCCCTGGGTTAAAGTCATCATCATCATAGTTTGTTTGTTGATTGTAGTATTTTTTCATTCGAGAACGAAATTGAGCATTCAAAAATTATAATGGTTTAACTTCACTTTATTTTAGTCGTTTTGAGAGAATATTTTCTGTCCCATCATTTTCTTTTCGTATTTTCCTGTAATTTTCCTGTCCCTGTTCCTTTTTATTTTGACTGACAAAACTCAATAAGAGTGCCATTAATAGAAGTAGAGGTAGTTTGAAAGTAAGTGTGTTTTTTTGTTTTTTGTATTGGTAAAATGTCACATTGGACACATCTTATGTGCCGTGAACTAACGACAATCATCATTTAAATTTTCATGAAATTAATTCAACTTGAATGTTCTTTTTTTACTTATATAGGTTCAAATATTACAAAAATGGGGAAAAGGAAAAAGAAGGTCCAAAAAAAGAGTACACAAAAATTGGATAGTGGTAGTGGTGGTGAAATAAAATCGGATACTGCAACTACAAGTACAAATGTTCCACCGGGTCCATGGGTCAAACTCATCAGACTGTCACCAGAAGAAGTTAAAGATGCAACCTCCATTCGATCCAGCATGGGTAAAACTATTAATATTATGCTTACAAAATTATTTGATATTGTTGTGAATTTATTCATATTTTGTAATTGTTTTTTAAAAAACAAGCAGATGAGATTACAAGTGATAAAGATGCAGACATGAGCGATGCAAGTTCCAATGATGATGTTTCTCATTCGGTTCGAAAATATCGTAAAGTTGCCAAGAAAGTAGTTTATAATGTGAGTAACATTTTGTACATTTCATTTAGACATTTACAATAATCATCATCATCCATAAATTATGGATTTCATAATAATTATTGTTGTTGATTGCTCATTCTTTATTTCATTATCTGCTTCTTTATTGTACAGGAGCAAACTGATGTTGTGTGTCTCAGTGAAGACTCTGATAATGATGATGATGTTGAGGAAAAGAAAGAAAAGAAAAAAGTAAAAACAAACAAAGAGGCGCCTGTAACTTCATCATCATCAGCAACATCCACTCGTCGTTCAAGACCTTGTAATTTGACAGAGGAGGAAATTATACGAATGTTATATGATCCTTCTGGTAATAATATTTTAATTCTATTTTTCATATTTAACACAATATAATATTACTCTTGATAATATTTAATCATATTGTGTATACAAATCTGTTATATATGTTCATTGTTCTTATTTTTAAAAATTGTTATAGATGATGATGAAGTTATTAAAGAAGAAGAGGAGGAAGAGGAGGACGAGAAGAGTGATAAAAGTTCAAATTGTAGTAGATCCTACGAGGATGATAATGGTGATCGTCGTAGTTTACGTCAACGTACTCGCATAAAGTATACTGTACGTACTTGATATAATAATTACATCAAAACTAAAGCATTATTTAACTCTCAGTTTAACTTAAATTTAAATTCAATAACAATGTTCTATGTTACATTTGAATATTTTACAGGAATATTCAACGTATGGTGATGAGAAAGCACTTAAATTGAACCGGCATCTTTCTAATGGTGATGCTGACTACAACGTAAGTAGTAATTATATACCATTATCTAATGACAATTCTTCTTTCAAATTAAACTTAATTTTGTTTTTCTTTCGTATTATTTTTTTCATTTTACAGATGGAGTATAGTGATACCGATGACGATGCTGACGAAGTTGAGGCAGTTGACTCTGGGTCTGATGACCATGAGGATGATGAAGATTACAAAACTTCCCAACCAAGAAAAAAACAACATTATGATTCCAGTGACAGAAGTTTGAGACAGCGTGGTGATATCATTTCTACATATACCGTAAGTACTACTACTATATAGTAGTACTTATATAGTAGTATTTAGTAGTACAAATATAATAATACCATTTCAAACAATTTAATTTATAATTTATTATAAATGTATTGTGTATACTAAACTTTATTTTAATTGTGTACTTTTTTTTATTATGACTAGGAATTGGATGAAAGTGACCCCGGTTTGAGTGGTGATGATGATGAAAATATTGTTGTAGTGGACAAGAAGACTGGGGCTGTAAAAACGTCTTCACACTTTATAGTAGCAAAGACTAAAAAGAAACATACGCACCTAAAGATATTGATGTCACCTTCAGCTAAGCAATTTTGTAAATTATGTGGTGCTGGTGAGAATAGAAGACTCTACTGTGATTCATGTGCTTGGATTTATCATACAATTTGCCTTGATCCTCCCCTCACAAAACTACCAAAAGATGACAAAGAGCTCAAGACTGTCCATTGTCCAAGATGTACTATCAAACCCATAAATAATCATTTGGACACTAAACTCACTCAAATTTTGTCGTGGAGATGGACTTGCTCCACCAAAGATGAAGTGGATGAGAATCTTCCCTTACTTCAGCAACAATATTTACGAGACTCGAGGAGAGAATTTTTTGTCCATATTAGTGGCTCCAGTTTCTGGGACTGCAAGTAAGTATTTCAAACACATTTAGAGTAAAATTTTCACTTTTCAGCAAATAAATTTAATAATGTAGTTAATTTGTTACTTTTTAATTTATCCAGATGGGTTAGTGAGCTTCAACTTCGATTTTATTATTCCACTTCACGATCAGCGTACCTCAAAAAAACTGATATGACTACTCCTCCTGAATTTACGGATGAAGAATTAGAAGAAGAATTTGACCTCAATGACCCACTCTACAAAAAATATTACCAATTTGGAGTGAAACCGCAGTGGCTTCAAATTAGTAGAATTATCAATGAGAGACGGGATGCTAATGAAAATATGGACTATCTTGTCAAATGGAAAGACTTGGACTATACTTTCACAAGTTGGGAGCCTGAGAAGAAAATGAGAAAACTAATTCCAGCTTTTAAAAAGGCTCTCAAAATATTTCAGGAACATAAAATTCTTCGGTCTACCAGTACTAGTTTAAAAAATGGACATAAATTTCAATATTTAATACCTCCTCCTGGAACAGCTGTGATTAATTTAGAAGAGAAGTATACCCAACAACCTGATTTTGTTGACCCACATAATGAGGGCTTGATTTTACATCCGTATCAATTGGAAGGATTAAATTGGCTAAGATATTCTTATTCTCAACGTACTCCAACTATTCTGGTAAGTTTAATTAAATCATAATTAAATTTATTGTGACTAATTATACTTTATTATAATTAACAGGCTGACGAGATGGGTTTAGGAAAAACAATTCAAACAATTTTATTCCTCTACTCTCTATACAAAGAAGGTCATTGCAAGGGACCGTTCCTCATCTCAGCACCCCTGTCCACAGTCATAAATTGGGAAAGAGAATTTGAAAAATGGGCTCCTGATCTTTACATAGTGACCTACACTGGACAGAGTAAGAATCGAATGGCTATTCGTGAGAATGACTTGAGCTATGACAATAGAACAAGAAAAGGACCATTAGTGTCAAAACTGAAGGGTCCAGTAAAATTCAATGTTCTCCTCACAAGTTTTGAATTTATCTCAATTGACTCTGCTCTCCTATCCCCCATTCGATGGCAAGTCATAATAATTGATGAAGGTCATCGTCTCAGAGATTTTCAAGCAAAATTCTTTCAATATCTCATCAACTACACTGCTCGCTACAAAATTTGTTTGACGGGGACACCACTACAGAATAATCTTGAAGAATTATTTCATCTTTTGAGTTATCTCAGTCCCAAAAAATTTTGTGATTTGGGAGCCTTTCAAGATGAATTCACAGATATTAGTCAAGAAGAACAAGTCAAAAAATTACATGAATTATTGGCTCCCCACATGCTTCGTCGTCTCAAAGTAGATGTTCTCAAGGACCTTCCCACAAAGTCTGAATTAATTGTTGGAATTGAATTAACTCCCATGCAAAAGAAATTTTACAAATTTGTCCTCACTAAAAATTTTGGAGCACTCAATTCAAAATTAGGAGGAAGGAAAACAAGTCTACAAAATATTCTAATGGACCTTCGTAAATGTTGTAATCATCCATATTTATTCTCAACAGCAGAAATGGATGCACCAAAAGATGAGGAAGGAGAATTGTATGAAATGTCAAATTTAGTCAAAGCAAGTGGGAAATTGTTATTACTTCAAAAAATGCTCAAATCTCTCAAAACTCAGGGACATCGTGTGCTCATATTTAGTCAGATGACTCGAATGTTGGACATTCTTGAAGATTTTATGGAACAAGAAAACTACAAATATGAAAGAATTGATGGAAAAGTGAGTGGAAATTTGAGACAGGAAGCAATTGACCGATTTAATTCACCTGAATCAGAACAATTTGTATTTTTATTGAGTACAAGAGCGGGTGGTTTAGGTATTAATCTTGCAACGGCTGACACAGTCATTGTCTACGACTCAGATTGGAATCCTCACAATGATATTCAAGCATTTTCAAGAGCTCATCGGATTGGTCAGAAAAATAAAGTTATGATATACAGGTAAAGTACCGTAAAGTTTAATTAAATTATTAGTAGTAGTAATTAATAAATATTAAAATATTATTTCTACATTGTAATTATGTAAATTTTTTAATTTAATCTATAGATTTGTAACGAGGAACAGCGTGGAAGAAAGGATAACACAAGTAGCCAAAAAGAAGATGATGTTGACTCACTTGGTAGTTCGGCCAGGAATGGGAGGAGGAGAAAATAAAATGTCATACTCAAAACAAGAATTGGAGGACATTGTTCAATTTGGAGCTGAAGAATTATTTGAAGATGATGACAAGAAAGAGACAACTTGTTCAACATCATCTCCAATTGTTGATGGAGTTTATACAGATGAAGCCATACAAAATTTGATGGATCGTAATAGAGATGATGGTGGAGAGAAAGAAACTTTTTTCAATGAATATTTGAGTAAATTCAAAGTTGTCAATTATATTGCTGGGACTAGTAAGGAAGAGGAGGATGATTGGGAACAAGAAGATGAATTAAATGGTGCTCTTGATCAAGACATGAACAGACCTCAACCCAAAGTCATTAAACCAGTTTATTGGCAAAAATGGTTAGGGGCTGCACAGCAACGTGAAGAAGATCGACAAAAGACAAAATTAAAGTCTATGGACTTAGAAAAGTAAAATTGAATTTGTACTTGTTTGTTTATTTCTACTAATTAAAAAAAATTATACATTGTTTAATTAACAATGTAATTATTTCCACAGATCACCACCAAAGGGAAGACGACTACGAAAACGTATTAATGTAATTGATCTCACTGGCCGAAAATAGGAAGAGGAGAGCGAGAGTATGCACCTGAGTTGTCTACAAAAGAAATTGTCAGGCTAAAAAATAATTTGTAAAAAATATTTAAAATATAATGACTTACTTTTTATAAGCTTTAATTTTCAACTTGAACTTTACTTTAATTATCTAACTTTTATCCTATTTCCCATTTACTGCTACTGTGATTCAAGTGTGTTTACATTAGAAATAGAATGGACAACATGATGAACATTTGTATTTTAAATTTAATACATAAGTAAAAAAACACAACTACATACTTACTCAGATGCATCAACATCATCCCAATAGTAAGTAATAGGTTGAGAATAATTTAATAAACAATTAATTTATTTGTAAAAAGTATACTAATAATTGATGTACACAACATGATGTACATATTAACTTAATAATTAGGTTAATTGAGAATTAACTCATCGTCATGTCCGCATTTAGAATTTTAGTGAATAATTTGTCATGTTTCTTTACTCTTGTTGTAATAAGATTGTTACTTTATAGAATATCAACAAAGTAGACCAACTCGTTCAAGTCTCTATTTTTAACAAGAGAGAGAGATAGAATAATGATAATTAATTTAGAAGGTGAAATAATTAAAAAATTTAAATATCAACTATAAAATATTGAATATTTTTTCAATGATCTGTTTTATTGAGATAGATTCAGTGACAAAATAGAATTTTAATATTTCATTTTCAATATTAATTAAAAAAACGAACCAAAAAAAACAATTTGTACACTGTATATAAGTAATTTTATATGCCGAATTTTTAATAAAATTTCTTGAACCTTTTGAAATGAAAAAAAAATTATGGACAAAATGGATAAAATAATTAAACTGTCTCCTCTCACTGTTTTTCTTGTTCCAGTCCATCTCACGATCTTCATAAAGTAAAACAAAGCTAACAACAAGCAAGGGAAAAATGAATGTTATAGACTGACTGAGTGACTTACAAAATTGTCAATCTAAAGGTGTTGGGGTCACCGTCATGTACAGTAAAGGTCAATCTTGACTTTAATTAATTTTGAAAAAATAATTAAGAATCAAGTCTCATACTTTACTAATGAAAATTCATGTAATGTACAATTTAAGTGTATTTTTATTTACAAATGACGTGAACTAACCAAAGTTGAAATAAAATAAGAGGCAAACTAAATAAATTGAATACATATAGACCAAGTCAAAATTAAAGTATGTCACATGACACTGCTTCAAATGTGTCTAAAAATTAAAACACTACACAGTGTCCCTATGACCTGTGTTACCTGAAGTTTCATAAAGTTAGAAAAAAATAAACTAAATCGACATCTTTTTTGAGCTCAGTACCAAAAATTTTGATTTTCTTTTTGTATTGTAGACAACTCAATACTCATGAATGAATTTTTGTGAAGTTTTGTTTTTACATTTAAAATTACAAATTATTTTTAAGTAAGATTACTTTTGTATGTACAACTATGAACTATTTATTGGTGAGGTTTTTAAACGAAATATTCAAAATAATTTACATAAAATGGCCACTTCTATCACTTCAAACTTGTCTTATTCTAAAGTTATTTTAAAATTTTGAATGATTAAAATTATTATTAATTATTATTATGATTTATTCTCAAGTCTGGAATAATTTAAAGAGATAATGAAAAAGGATAGAAAAATATTTTTTACTCTAATCATCCATGAGCTCTTGTTTAACATGGGCATGATTAAAATCTTGTTCAATTTTTACCTTGTGTAAATTGAGATTCATGTGGACGGCTGGTTGATGATTTTGAGATGAAAAAAAATCTTTTCGTTTATTTTTAACAATTTTGGATCTTGTCTCATCTTTTTCCTTTGACTCATTTAAACGACTCCGTTTTCTAACTTGTTCCTCCAAGTCTGTTGACCGCCTCTTTCGTTTTTGAGGTCGAGGAGACGTCTGATTATCCTGACATGAATAATAATTACAATTAATATATTTTAAGTATTCATAATAATTAAGCTTTCAGTAGTAGTAATTAATTAATTTTACCTGAGGAAGAAGGTCAACGAGAGTATCTCGTAATTTGACAAGAAAACCCATTTGTCTTGTCTCGTTTGTTGGTGCCATAATTTTACTTTTGGCTGCTGGAGAATCTGGACAAGGACTCAAAGCTCTTCTTCCGGTTTCAATATAATCTTGACTATCTTCTGATGATTCCATTTGATGATGACGTGATCGAGGAGTTGGGGAGTGAGTCAGAATTTTTAAAATATTTTCTTTGATATGATTCACGGGATCGTGATTGGGGTCATTGCCAACAAGTTGCTGAGTGACCTCGACCTCATCCAATGGAATTTTGTTCGAGTTGAGCATTTCAAGTAGATTGTTCACTTCAATTGTTAAATTAATGAGATTAATTTTCTTTGTTGGGTCTAAATTTTTCTTTTGTATTCTTTCTTGTATCCGACTTGTGATCTTTTTGATGTCAGCTGCTAATTTTTCATCCCTTTCTTTTTCTTCATTTTCAATAGATTTTGACAACCTTTGTTCTCCACGAAGTAATTTACGAGGGCGTCTTATTTTTCGGTGAGAGGTCAAACAAGAATTTTGAGAATGGATGGAATTTGATGACGGTATTTTTTGGTTGTAGTAGTAGTAGTAGTAAGGTTTAATTTCTTGTACTTCGTCATCTGAAGGGTCAACAGAATAATATTCTGGTTGTTGTTGATGAAGTAAGAACTTATTTTCAGATTTTAAATTAAAATATGACACTGTATTCGGCGTTAATTGTGATCCTCTTGGAGGTACTTGGATACTACTAAAATCAAGATTTGCAAGAGAAGAATGACCGGAAGTCGACATTTTTCAAATCCTGACAAAATACAAATTTATAGTCAATATTTTTTAGTTATCTGAATCAGATAATCTGAATCATAATCTGATGATATTTTTAAAATATTAACAGTGTTTTTAATTTAATATTTACCTGGAGAATGTTACACACTACTCTTATTTCTATTATGAATATGAGTATAAAAAGGTCAGCTGAGACTAAATGAGTGGTCACAATGATATTTAATTTTAATTAATCTTGAAAGATATTTTTCGAAGAACATGAAGAGTATACTTAAAATCTTTTTCATGTTTCGAAGAAATGTCTAAAATTCAAATAATTTCTACACCGCCAGAACAAGGAATCCTAGTACTTTCTTAGCTTTATTTTAAAACAATACCAGTTGACCTAGGTCAACAAGGTCGCATCAAAAAATAAAATTGTTATTAACATGTTGGGACAGATGACCAGCTTATTTATTATAATGAGTCACTAAAGGGAGACTAACGAAGACTTCTATTTTCTATTTTTTTAACTGGCTATTACTGGCTAAGCACACTAAAATGAGATAAATGTAAACAATAAAAAAAAGTAATTAATAATTTTAGTTTATTTTAATTTACAATTATAAAAAAAATTAAAACAGTTAAAATTAAACTGTCACATACAAAGTACATAAATTAAAATACTTTTCATGTTTTAACCATTACATTTCCATTACAATTATTATTCTAACCTTACAAAAATAATTTTCAACTTGAACTTCAAATAAAACTATTAAATAAATGCCCACAAGCTTTCTAAATTGTAATTAAAACTCGTAAGCAAAGCATTAGAATAAACTTTACAATAGAGAGACTGTGTAAAATGTAAATATTATACACCGTCAAAAATTTCCTTCATTGCCAATGTTAAATCATAGGACTCTCCATATAGGGAAGCTTTTTAGCTAAAATTCCATGCAAAAATATTTGCGAGTGCTTTTCTCCTCCCTCTCTCTTTGTCATGGCCAAAGAGCGTTAAATGGACTTTTTGCATGTTGAATTCTTGCACACACACACAGCTTACAAAAATGCCAAAAAATTCACACGAAAGAAAACACACGACAAATTCCATAATATGAGACATGACATGAACAAGGACAAAATTATTTTGCACACTTTTGTTAATTTCCACAAAAATGACTCCATTTTTTTAGACTAAAAGTCTACACCTCAATAACTATTTTATTGACATTTACACAAAGCCCAAAATTACATTACAATTACTCTAGACATTTTCATGTCACACAATGGAATACGGACACAGAGCTGAGAGTTTAGCTCACGGGAGATTTTTTAATGATTTTTTCTTCGTCACGCAAACTTTCATGGCCATGGTCATGTGAGTAAAGGTCAGCACTTTGGTTCTCTCTCTATAATCATAAAAAAATTTTAACATAATAATTTTTCACTTCATGTTTTTTATTACCAGAAATAATAATAGCATGATGGTGGGTTTTACATTTCTCCCGAAAATTAAGTCCCGCGCATGCAAACCGAAATAAAAAAGTCGGGACAAAATTTTTGATTTCCTTCTTCCAGTCAAAGAGGAAGGAGGACGTTCAAGTTGGAAGTGGAAGTGGAGGAAAATAAATTTTGGTGTTTTTTTTGAATATTCTAGTGAATATAATTTAAAAATATTTAATTATTTAAAATAATGGCACTCTGGCCAATGGAACCAGGATGGTGTCACACCCATAATTTAATTTATGATTATAATCCCTACTACTCCCTCCATCATCAAAATCTTCATCAAAAAGCTCTCCTCCTGGACCACATCGTCAACGATACCAATGCCCGGGTCCACAATTTAGTCCATACAAAATACAATTATTTAAATAGTAGTGACGAGGAAGGGGAAGTGAGTGATGAATTTGAACCACCCGCTCCAAAATGTACTTGTAATTGTCGACCTAGTGGGTCACCCGAGTCAAATTCTTATAGTTCTGGAAGTGGAAGTCAAGAATTCAAATTGATTAATTCAAATGCTGTCAATGTTTACATGACGAGTGGCACATTGGATAATTTGAGTCGACATGACCTCATTGATTGGGTCAATCATTGTTTGGATGCTAATTTCACAACGGTTGAAGAAATGAGTTCGGGGGCTGCCTATTGTCAATTTATGGACATGTTATTTCCGGGGAGCATTAATATTAAAAAAATTAAATTCTCAATTAAATTTGAACATGAAGCCATCTACAATTATAAATTATTACAAGCTGCTCTACAACACATTCAATTGGATAAGGTCACGTTTTTTTTAATTGACAATATTTTGTAATTAATTATGCCAATTTAATTTGGAATGATTTTTGCAATAGATTGTTCCAGTGGACAAATTAATTAAAGGACGATTTCGAGACAATTTTGAATTTTGTCAATGGTTCAAGCGATTCTTTGTGGCCAACTATAAAGGAGTACCGTATGATGCTTTGGAAGCTCGAAGGGGTCTTTCATTGGGGGGTCAAGTTATTAAATTTGGGACACCTTGAATTAAATCTACTTGTGACCTTGAGTTGGTTCGTGGAACAGATCAACAAGGTAATTTATATATTAAAAGGGAATTTTAATTGAAACATTAAGTCGAGTGACTAAATATTTTCTTTTCTTTTAATTTCTGCTAGAATAAATTAATCTTCAAAAAAATATAATTACTGATTTGCTGATGCTTTTTGGCACAAGAAAATTATTCTCTATACAATTTGTGATGCTTATTTAAATTGTATCAATTACTGCAAAATTGACTTCAATTAAATCTAAATATTGAGAAAAAATTTGGCGTCAAGTCATTATCTTTTTTTGAAATTTCATCCAAATGTACAGTTTTTATTTTTTTAAATGAAAGATAAAGGAACAAGAAGAGTTGCAAAATGATCATATTTTTCATAAAATAAAACCTACTTTTTATGGAAATTAAATATTTCCATTTTCCATGCATTTTAATACATAATAGCTATATTGGGTATGCATATTATTTTGAACATTATCATAACAATGTCAGGAACATTTAATTGTTATTTTTTTAACTTTGATGGCATCATTCGTAATTTTATATAGTGGTAGTGCATTATAGTATAAATAATATAATAAATAATGAAAATAATGAATAAAAATTACTGTAAAAATTTTGGACAATTGTTTAGAAATTAGTTTAACAAAGTATCCTTCTTAATATTAATTGACAAACAATGAAAAATATTATTTAAAACCTTTAAAAGTTTTTTAAAAAAAACAATATCATTCTTGTCTTCATTGTATGTACCTCTCACAATCAGTCATTTAAGTTTTTTAAGTTAAAGACAGCACACAGGGGCCGTTTTGAAAAATTTGGACATTGCAATGTCCAACTTTTTCAAAACGGCCCCTGTGTGGGACAGGATTACAGCAAGTTATTGTCAATATCAAAAATACATAATGGGTCTCGTATGTTGTATAGTATATTTTACTTATATATATAAGTATATATATATAAAAGTCTTATGCAAAAGGTACCTCGAGTCATTCAGATGATTCTTTTCCACTTGAATCCAAGTCATCATAAAAAGCTCCTGGATGACTCACCAAAAGTTTCCGAAACGAAGGATCCTCCATTAACCTGCCCATGTGCCTAAAAAAACAAGTTCACATTAATATTAATTTTCAACTTTTTTAATATAAAAAATAATATTGTACTCGTAAAAGTAATATCCATTTTGTTTAAAATTTCTGACTTACTGTTGGCAATATTTTTTGATAGTCTCTTGAATTCTCTCATCTGGATTGTATGTATGGGCTGTTACAGCCAACATGCCTATAGACTCGTCTGTTGTTGTTTCAAGTAGTTTATTCTTTATAAACATTCAAAAAATAAATAAATTTTTTATATTTGTAAAACTTTGTTAGTAACCCATAAGTACTTTAAATACGGTAGAGCAAAATTAATTGTTAAACTTACAAAACAATAATTTTTCAATTCAATCAAGTCATACTTCTCAGCCCCATAAATTAAGTCTGACCAATTACATCCATCAGTCACATTTCCCGTGTAAATGTATTGGAGGAGAGCAGAAAGTGTCTCTGGTGCGATATCATTAATTATGACTTGTCGTTCCTTCGACTCCACCATATCTGACTCAAGCATTGCTGTAAATACTGTACTTCGAGCTGTATAAATAAAGATCATCATCATCATTAATTTTTTTGAATAAAATTTCTCAATAAAAAGACGTTGAAGCAGATTTGATCTCTACATCACTAAACTTTTTTGATGTAAATAAGCCATGATAGTCAGTAGCAATCTTTTTTTGAATCGATGTAAGATATGTGGTTGAATTTAATGGAGCCGAACCCACACTAACTGTGTCACCAAATAATTTTAATTGTACTGTTACTTGAAGAGTATTATTTTGAAGAAGAGTATCTCTTTTATCTTTGTACAAGTCAGCAATTGTTATCAGGCTGACGTAACCCCAACTAAAACCCTCTTTTGAAAATATTTTTGCCAGTCCATCTAAAATTTTAAAAAAAAAAATATTATTTAATTTCACAATATATAAGTATGTAATATATTTAATAGTTACTATTTAAATTTAGATTGGAACTCTGTAGAAAAATGATATAAAACTGTTACCTGTGGATTGAGTGACATGAAAAGTATCTTTTTTATTTCCCAAACCAAATTTGAAGGCACATTTAACACTTCGTTTTTCTTCTGGTAGAGACTCCAAATCGGATAGTATTAAAGTAAGATAGGCTGATATTTTCCCGTCAACTCCTTTGATATGTACATACCTGTCATGCTGTTACAAGAAAAGAGTGTAAATTATAATGATGATTCCTTTTGGATATTACTTTAAATAACAAGTATTGTAATTTTAATTACCATCGTGGATGTTTGGAATGTAGTTCACCTGCTGTAAATATTGGTGACTATTCTTGAATTAATTTTATTGTTTTACCTTTATTTCGCTGAGTTATATACAGAGAGTAGTTGTTGTCGTCAAAATCATCATTTATGACACAATTCTCAATAGTTTGAAAAGAGTAAAGTTAATTTTTAAAAAAGATGACAACAAATACTCTCTCTCTCTCAGAACATAACAAAGGTAAATAAAAGACTAGAAACTATGAAATAAATTTTAATTATTAAAATACCTTCAAAACATTAAATTTGGTAGTATTCTCTTGACAAGTTTGATGAAAATCAGGAATTCTCCAGGTGAAGCTATACGTTGATAATTCCATCTGAAATGTAGACAAGAATGATTATTTTGTTGTTCCAATTTAATTTGGAATTTTGAAGAAAAATGTTAATATTTTATCAAAACCTTTTTGTCAGCTATCCCTTGTTGTTTGAAAATACTCATTTTGTATTACTTAATGACAGGATATTACAAAAAAATAAAAGTTCTCTATTTGACAATTTGATCCTAAAAAAGTAAAAAAAAAAAGAATCATCTTTTGAGTCACAAGAAATTTTGACACGTAAAAGTACAATCCAAATTTTAATTATACTTACCTTCACCAATTAACTACTGTCTCAGGTATACTAAACTTGTTTATAATGACTGCTAAGTCTAATCAATATGTCATCATTCCAAAAACAAGAAAAATAATATTTTTACACAACGAAAAAAAACGATTTCAAATTTCTAATACCGCGTCACCCGCAAGGGCATCCTTGTTAAAATAAATAAATTGAAATTAAATTGATTGCATGTTTTTCCTAATTAGTCACTTTAATTATAATAAATTACTTTAGCACTCCAAGATGATTTACAATTTTTTATGTCAATATTTGCAATTTTTTTTGAGCCTTTCCAATTTCTCCGTGTTTTGATGTGGCCACTCTCACTACAATTAAGTGTCTTAATTGTAATTTTAAAAATGTTTTTATCCCTCAAAAACTCTTCAGGTCAAATCCTCCCGACCTACATTCATGGAAGGTCACCAATGTCAACAAATAAACGATCAATTTTCAAGAAACTCTTTTTTATTCGAGACACTACAAATAAAGATGACCCAAGTCAAAATAAAATTGGTGACCTTTTCCATCCCTTGGTCCTCTGTCTCAAATTATTGGGCAATTGTCACTTATCCTATGTCCCTAATGACCTTTCGAAAATAATTCATAAAAAATCCATCAACATAGAACTTATCAATCCTTCCATGACCATCGCAGTCATAGACTCTGACCCTCCTGCCCTTGCTTGTAAAAAAGGTCGACAATATAAATTAATAATTAAATCATGGCTCTCATTGTGGACACTTTTCATGAGCATTTATTTCATTTGCAACTGGACAATAGTCATACTTCGAACTGCGCGGGTCAAAATTTCAACTTTCGGAATTTTTTACTCTAGTGACTGGTAAGAAAATTAAAAATCCCACTCTAAAATTAAATTAATTATTTTATTTGTAGGTGGCAAGGTCTTCAAGAGGCCTTGAGACTTGTAGTTTTAAATGATGTCAACAAAAAAGTGACCTTGGGTGACTCTCTATTAAACTCCGCCCAAATTTTCTTTTTATTAGTCCCTTTCATTCCATTACTCCACCCATTTTTTGCATGGTTGGAAGCTCCAATATTGGCTCAATTTTTGAATAATTGGACTACCTTCCAACAAAACTTTCAGTTGGCTTTTCCAATTAATATTTCAAAATTTGAATTACACCGCCATCGAAATCGTCACATGATTTTTGGTGCACTGTTGCCAATGATCATGTTGATCCCTCTCTTTTCTTCTCTTGTCTTGAGGGGGCGGAGTTTTTGGATGAATCTTTTAATGGCTGCTCCAGTCGCTCTTCAGTTTGCTGGAAGTTATTTACTGGATGATGTCAAAGATTTGCTCATTTACATGACACTGGCTGATGCATTTCGACAAGTGGGTGGTAGCCTTGGCACCAAAATTTGAATGTTTAATCATAAATTTGACCATGATATGTTTTTAAAGGTCAATGATGGTTTATCCCAAGTCAAGACAAAAAGATTACAAGTGACTCAAGTCAGAGAGTGGTGGCAGTTGATTGATTTTGTAAGGAAGCAGGCGGAATTGGCGGGGAAATTTCAGCAATACCGCCAAATTTATTTACTAGGCACAACTGTTGTTGTCCTCACGTTCCTTGTTTTTGTCCTTCTCAATGGATTTTGGCTTTCTGAGTACCCTCAAAATTTTTGGATTGCCGGCATGGTCATAGTTACAGGAATGATATGCAGAATTTTACTTAAAATTATTTTTGTAGAAAAAATTGGTCGAAATGTAAATTCTATTTTTAAAATTGGCGTCCCTTCAATTTTTTTAAAAAATTTTTATTATTTTTGGTTTGATTCAGGAAACTTTGGTGGGATTACAATTGATGAGAATTAGTGGACAAAAAGTTGATTTGCAAGTTCAGATTGAGGTGAATCTTTTTTAAAAAAATAAAGGGCGGGAAAATATTTGAAAATAATTTTAAATTGTTTTTATACAGCTCCAGTTTTTGTATCAAATACTGAAACAAGAACCGACAAGAATTTCATTTGGAAAAATTGTCACGCTCAATAGAAAACTTTTACTCACTGTAAGTCCTAATTTGTACTGACCTTTGACCTTTTGTAATATTTTTGACTACAATTCTTTTTACAGATCACAGGTCAAGTGGTCACTTACTTAATTGTTGTCATGCAGTTCTCTGAGTCACGTTATTCGTCTTAAAATGTCACTGACCCCAATTTTCAATAACTTGAGTACATTTTGAATCTCCCGCCACCTTCAAATTTAAAATTAAAAGTTTTTGATTTTCGAATAATTAACTTGACACATGACCTCAAGTCTGAAATAGATTGCTCTTGAGAATAATTAAAATTAAAATTGTTATCATAAACAAAAGTGGATGAGTCATTAAAAGAGGAGAAATTTTTTTAAAAGATAAATTTTTAATCTCTCTATTTAAATAATTAATTTTAAATATTAGTTGAACTAATGTTTATATTTAAAAAGGAGGCTCTTCACACATAAACTCAAATGGGTCATTTAACTCTCTTTTAGTTTTGTCCATGAACTCCATTAGTTCAAATAGAAAGTTTATCTACATCTGGCTAAAATCAATTTAAATAATATTTAAATGACATTAGCTGTTCCAAAAAAAAATGATAATGAAGCATGATTAATATTGTTCACTAAATTTGAAATATTTAAATTAGTTTAAATCAATAAAAATAATATATTTATGTCAATCATTCCCATGTAAAAAAAATGTTCTTCTTATTTTTTTCCTCAACATTTTCACGTGATTTTCAAGTACCCTTCTAAAATTTTAATTATCATCATCTAATTTTTATTTTTTTTTTAAAAAAATAAATCATCATTATTTAAGATATTACTCAACATTTTGTTCAAGTGTTTTTTTGTAGTACTTTAAAATTAAATTTAACTAATTGATCAAATTAAATTTTCCTCATTTTAATTCTACAAGTAGACTCACAAACATTAATTTTTTAATAATGATCAATATTTTAACTCTCTTGACCTTCCTCACCTTAACCTTTGTCAATTGTGACAAGGTGACCTTGGGTCATGATCAAATTCCAAATTTTGATGAAGACCCTTCATTCTACACAAATAATGGGAACCAAAAACCGGAAGCGGAGCTGGATCATCAACCTCGTCATGTCCATCTCTCAAGAAAATGTAATTGAAATAATTTAAAACTTTTTAATTTTAAATAAACCCGCTTATTTTCAGTCCAACTTACTTCCATGACGGTCACATGGAGTACAAAAGACTTTCCAAATCATGCCTTCGTTGAATGGGGAACCGAGGAATTTTCGTTGAATCAAATTCTGTTACCCATCACAGAAGCTTTGAACTCGAGACCAGAAATGAGTAGACAGTACATTCATGAGGTCACTCTCCGTGACCTCACTCCAGGGCAAAGTTATTGTAAGTATTTTTGTAAAATTTTGATGAATAAAATGAAATCATGTGACGTCATTGATAGACTATCGATGTGTCAGTACTCAAGGGCTGACAAATGAGACGACGTCCTCCATCATCTACAAATTTCGAGTCTCCCTTGATGGCACGGATTGGTCACCAAATGTAATTAATTTTGACAATTAAAATTATATTGTTTTAATTATAATTAAATTAAATTTGTAGCTCCTCATTTTCGGAGATTTGGGATTAGAAAATCCGGTAGCGTTGCCGTACATGGAAGCGGAAATTTTGACTGGAGTGTACGACGCTGCTTTTCATATTGGAGATATTGCTTATGAAATGAATGTGGTACTGAATTTAATTACAATTAATCTAAATTTTAAAATTAATTAAAAATGACTCTGGCTGGTTAGAATGGAGGAGAACTGGGAGATAATTTTATGAAAATAATTGAAAATATGGCGGCCAGAGTTCCTTATCAAGTTTGTGTTGGAAATCATGATGTGGATCTTTTCTTGTAAATTATTTAAACATTTAAAAATTAATTATACGTATTAAATTTAATTAATATTAATTAAAATTTGTGTAGGGACTACAACGAGTATTCAAAAAGATTTCACATGCCCGGGAATTTTGACTCACTTGTCTACAGTTGGAATTTGGGGCCCATCCATTTTGTGGCCATTTCTACTGAATTTTATTTCTTTAATCCACATTTAATTGAACGACAGTACAATTGGCTCAAAAATGACCTGGAGGTGGAGCCTCATTATAATTTGACTGCCAACCATTTAATTATAATTTTAATTAAATATTATTCGAATTTGAATTTACAGGAAGCCAATAAAGTGAGGGATAGCGTGCCCTGGATAATTGGTAAAAAATTAAATGTACAATCAAATTAAATGATAATTAATTCCAAAATAAATTAAATTGTCAATTAAGTTTATGGCCACACCCCCATGTACTGCTCCAACAATAATTCTGACTCGTGTACCAAGACAGACACTAAACTTCGAGTAGGTTGTGAAAATAATGTTTGGTAAGTTTTTCAAATTAAAAAAATTTAAATTGAGCGCCAAAATAATAATAAATAAAAAAATTGGTAGTCACGGCCTGGAGGATTTGTTTTATGAGCATGGGGTTGACCTCCAAATTTATGGGCATGAGCACAGTTACGAGACATCCTTTCCTCTCTACAATTACACCGTCTACAATGGCTCCGCCCAAGAACCCTATCGCAACCCTCCCGCCCCCGTCCATGTCATCACCGGCTCCGCCGTCAGTTTTTTCAAAATTCCCACAATTTCCTCAAAATTATTTATTATTATTAATGTACACAATTTCATTTAATATTTTGAAAATTTTATTTAGGGGAATAAACACGCACACGACCCATACGATGATGTCCTTCGCCCACAACCTGGGTGGTCCCGAATTCGGAATATTGAGTATTCTTACTCCCGCATGCGGGTCGTGAACTCTTCCCACTTGGAATGGGAACAAATCGCCGTCTCGAAGCTCGCACTCTCCAGTGGCTATCGTGATGTAAACTCCTCCCCTTGATTTAATTTCCATTTTATAATTTTGAGATTTTTATTTTAATTTTTTTTAAATATTTTAGTCATGGCTCATTGACAGCTTCACCCTCATCAAGGACTCCCACGGCCCTTATCCACCCTTGCGCTAAAAATTGACCCCGGGATATTTTTTTCTGTTATTTTAATTATTATCAACGCAAATAATATAAAAATTAATTCTAATTAAACAATCAACAAAATTTCACCTTTAATATGTCACGTGACAAGTTAAAATGTTTTGATAATGTTGGGAAAAATAGACAAATTGTGAGAGTGAGACACAACAATTAAAATGGCTCTAAAATTAAAAAAATGAAATGAAAATAGTACAAGTCTCACTTTTAACAAGACAATGCATATTTAAATTTAATTGTTTTATTTTACTCATTAGTTAATTTACAATTTATTTAGTTCACCATCAATTATCCTTCATAGAAACATTCGACAAAAAATATGTGGGATGCTGTGTGTGACTAAATTTAAATTATGGCGGGAACGTGAACCCATTTAAAATTAAATTAAAATTGTGGGAGTCTTGATTTTTTTTAAAAATAATGATTTTGAAAACTAATTTAAAATATTCTAGCCATTGTCAAATTGTGCTTATTACCGCCATAATTATTTTAAATTGGTCACATGTTCATCAAATTTGTGTCACGTGGTTGGGCTCAATATTTTCCCTAACTTTAAATATTTTGGAATGGCCATTACAATCAAGCCAGCCTTTACATCCCAGTGTGAAGCAGTTCATTGACCTCAATGTGGTATGAAATTATTTTTAAATTATAATTTAATTAATATTTAAAATTTAAATTAATTCAAATAGGATCAAATTATTCTCAAACATGGATACCCTCTAGAAATCCACAAAGTGATGACCCAGGACGGTTACATTTTGACCCTTTATCGAATTCCCGCCAAAAATGGGGTCAATGTCACAGCAAAAACTCCCATTCTCCTTGGCCATGGCTTCTCCTCGTCGATCGTGGATTGGTTCGTTGTGTCACCAGAGAGGGCTTTACGTGGGTAAAAAAGGCGCCAGAATTTTTTCAAAAAAATTCATTTTTACCGCCGTTTCTTTCTCCCTCTCTCTCTGTTTTTAGCTTTTCTATTGGCTGAAAATGATTTCGATGTATGGCTCGGCAATTTTCGAGGAAATGAATTTTCTCAGGGTCATATTGAGTTGACCTCTGATGACATTGATTATTGGGATTTTAGGTAAGGTCAGAGATTAAAAAAAATAAACTTTTGGTCATCTGGTCAAAAAATGAAACTAAATTTTATTTTAAGGGTTCATGAAAATGGTGTGTATGACCTCCCAAAGTTCATTGACTACATTTTAGGGGTGACGGGTCAACCAAGGTTAAGTTATGTTGGGTATTCTATGGGGACGACAGCTTTTTTCATTGGCATGTCAGAAAATGAAGATTATAATAAAAAAATTGAGAAAATGGTCGCCATCTCTCCCGTCGCTTATCTTCACCATACACAATCTCCGTGTAATGTCAGAGGCGGGATTTATGATATTTAAGACTATTTGCAACCTTCATGTGATTAATTAAATTATATTTTGAAATTAAAATTTAAAAAATTATTTGAATTTACCCGCTTTTTATATTTAGACGCCAATCAGTGGAATTGGGGGTGGTTCATTTCCATTGGCTCCAAAATCCCACCATTTTTTCTCTAAAATTTGTGCCGGGAATTTTGTGGGTCAAGCTTCGTGTAATTTTGTCTTTCATGGCTTTTTAAGGAGTGAACTGACGGGTCGAAATTTGGTATGAATAAATTTAAATTTTTTTCCCGCCATCTTTTTAATAATTTACAAACTTTTTGTTTTGTGTGTAGACTTCTATTGCTCGTTTCACAAAATTATTTCCAGGCCGTTCATCAACTCGAATTTTACGTCTGGCAGTTCAAATTGCTTGGACGGGAAAACTTCAAAAATTTGATTTTGGTCCTATTTTAAATGAACAAAAATATGGAAATATTACTCCACCCTTCTATGACCTCAGTAGGATCAAAGTTTCTGTTTTTGGTTTGTATGGTCTTAATGATCGGTTGATTCATCCCATTGTAAGTCCAATTGTCCAATTGCAGTCAAATTTAAATATTTAGCGCCAAAATAAAATTCTAATTTTATGTGGTTTTTTTTCATAGGATGCCTTACATACTTTAAAAGAATTGGGGAATTGTGTTAATTTGAATGATGCCGCCGTTGAAAATTCAAATTTTCATCATGTCGATTTACTCTTTCATGATGATGTCAAAACTCAAGTTTATGATCGTATTTTAAATTATTTAAATTCCCCGCTAAAATAATTAAAAATTATTTTTAATTTTATTCTTCACAAAAATATGTACACAATTATTTACACAATTAATTATTTTTTTTTAAATGACATCCAAATTAAAAGTTTGTTTGACAGTAAAAGGCGTGAGAATTTCAATATGGTCACCACAATAGCCAATTAATTGTTTAAAAATACAAATTTGCCGCCCCTCGCAATTATACTTTGTTGTTTTTTTTATTTGCTTACTAAATAAACTAATTGAAGTTTCCCGCCAGTTGAATGACTTACCGCCATTTTTGAAAGAGTTGGAAAATCTTGCCGCAAAACTTTTTTGAAGCCATAGAGGACTCATTGTAAACTCCTCCTCTTCTTGTTCTTCTGCATTGACACCTGACTCTTTATGGTAACCATTTGCTACATTTGACCCAATCACCCACTCGATCTCTTGTGTCATGTCAGTTGACCCGTGATTAGTGAATGAGTCCAATATTATCATTTTTTCTTGTGGTACGCACCACTCACAACACATAAAATTTATGTCGGTCAGGATTTCTGTTTTAAAAAAATTGAGGTCAAAGGTCAAATTTTTAATTTTTTTGTTTTTTGACTCACCTTCACTGTCACTATTGAACATGGTTTGCATGCCACAAATGGCATGATGATTTTTTGGACATTTTACTTCTGACCTTGTGACCTTTTCAGCGCCATTTGGAATTTCAAGGTAAACTTCTCTCCCTTCATGTTGGATAGCCCAGTGACCTTTCATGACCGTTTTGTTTAATTCAAAATCAACTATTGTGAATCCAAAAGCAGGAGCGTGAGCGTCGTACCATTCGGTTGTTTCATTTCCGGTCCCTGTGGTCAAAATTTTGACGGGGGTAAATTGTTCGAGGTCATTGACACTGGAACATTTGAGATTTAGACCGGATATGAGTGACCCGGATATTTTGAATTGTTCTGCTGTTACTATTGACCCAATTGGACATAATTTTGGGGTGGTCCAAAATCCATTTCCGGTGCCATGGGCGCTTAAATTTTGTGCTGTGATCCAAATTCCTTTTCTTTTTTGTCGTTTAGTGGCCCTTTCGGGTGACATGGACGTGACTTCCGGTTCTGAAATTTTTTCTTGTTTCGTCGTTTCCATTATTGATAAGGAAGACATGGAGGTCACTTCCGGTTTGACGTCAATTTTTTCAACAATTTTCATTGATTCGGCGGTCACTGGAAGGATAAAAGTTTGTGATTTTGGCTGAGGGTTCAAATTTTTCGGGTGAAGACTGGTGACGAGGTCAAGAGGGCCACGTGACCTCAAATTAATATTTTGGTGAATAAAATAAGGAGATTTAATTTCCACGTGACCACAAATACCAACCAATTGTTTATAACTACAAAAATTATTTGGTGGACACTCCAACTCCATCATTTTACTTCGTTGACCTTTGACCCAAAATGAGTTTTCTGTCCAATTAAAGTATTGAGAATATTTTGACCTTTTAAAACGAAATGAAAAAATTGATTCAAGTCCTTCTGGACTCACTGTCAAATTTTCAATTTCACTTGAGCCCATATTGACCCCAATGACCTGACGTACCATTTGACTTGTCTTTGTGTCCCCATTATTTGTGAAGGCACTCAAAACATTTAATTTTTCATAAGGAAGACAATAACCACAGCATTTCAGTGCAATGTCACTCGTCTGACCTGAAAAAAAGGTCAGAGGTCAAATTACAAAGAAAATTTTCAAAAAAATAAGTGAATAAAATAAGTAAATAATAAGTGAAAAATATTTTCAAAAATATCTCACCTTGTCCCTCCTTATCAAACATGAAATGTACACCACAGACAGCCATATTTGAAGGACACGTGACCTCTGACCTCGTGACATTTTGAAATTTTTTAGGAATCTTCAAATAATTTTCATCCCCCTGGAACCTCATTTCCCATTTTCCTTTCCACGGACGACCATTTAAATAATACTGAATAAAAGTAAGTCCCACAGCGGGTGAATTTGAATTAAACCACGTGGTCAAATTACCCTCCCGTCCTTGTACACTAGTTAAATTGGCTATTGGTATAAAATCTGGCGGGTTTTTTTCATTCATCATTGAACATTTAAAATTAAAACCACCAAAAATTCCTCCTTGAGTTTGCCTCATTTGTACT
This sequence comes from Arrhopalites spinosus, assembly GCA_034700945.1. Taxonomy (NCBI): domain Eukaryota; kingdom Metazoa; phylum Arthropoda; class Collembola; order Symphypleona; family Arrhopalitidae; genus Arrhopalites; species Arrhopalites spinosus. The sequence continues at coordinate 27,516 of JAQIVZ010001443.1, forward strand.
TGGGATACCAGCGATCCTGGTGGACAAATTTTGGATTGACCTACCCACTCTCCACTTCTCTTGGCAAAGGTCACATTCTCGGCTATGATCCAAGTCTCCGAATTTGTTCCAGGACTGGCCAATTCTTGCTCCTGCTCCGCCAATTGACCTGAGGTCACTCCGTCTGTTTTGTTAGAATCCAAATTGGAATCTAAAGGGAAACTTTGTTTGACACTAAAAGGCGTAGGAATTTCCACTTCCGCGCAAACTCCCACTAATTGACTAACTTGACACAGATGTCGCGCCCTACACAAAACGGACAACATTTTGTCTTCCCGTTTTGACCAAAGAGCGCGAGAAGTTTGTGACCAATCAAAAGTTAAATTTTGTGGATGAGGAAATCGTCCCATAAAATTGGCTTCAATACCTTCAAAATCCATTTTGGAACTAATCAAATTTGAGGTCATGAGGTCAGAAAAATTTCCTAAAGTTGAGAGTCCAATTGACATGCGTACATTTTGCATGGTGTCAGTGAAGCCCATATTAGTGAAAGATTCCAAAACCACCATTTTCTCTTGTGGGACACAATGGCGGCAACATTTAAAAGCCAAATCGGTAATTTGACCTCTCCTTTCTTCATCATACATAATTTGCATCCCACAAATAGCTCTTGACCCTTGACACATGACCTCAGTTCTCATGACTTGTTCAGCTTGGGGTGGGATGCGGAGATGATTTTTTTCATTTTTGAAACGAATTTCAAAATTTTGTTTCCAATTCAATCCCCCTTGTGAATACTCAATGAAACTACAGCCAATCGCTTCTCTTCCCGCCTTGTACCACTTTTTTTCTAAACCCCGCCCACTCTCTAAAACCGCCACCGGTTCAAATTCTCCCGTTTCGTTTAGTCGAGAGCATTGTAATTTAATGCCAGTGAAAGTGAGGCCAAGATTGGGTTGACTTTTAAATAATTGACCTGTCACTACAGCCCCGAGAGGGCAGAGGAGAGGTGGTTCCCATAAGCCCGCTCTTTTTGAAAATGTTACATTTTCAGCCACAATCCAATTTTCACCTGGATGCATTAGAGACATCTCTTGGTCCATTGGGCTTTCTTGCATTGATGGAGATGAGGGCGAGGTGTCTTCGAGACCTAAATCGTAGCGGATGGGGATGCTGGTGAAGTCAAAAGATGGCGTGTTGAATTCAAATTTCCCGCATCGGCCAACTAATTGTTTTAATACACAGCGATGCATGGCTCGGCACATGAGCGTGTCAGCTTCGTCCGTGTTGTCGTCCCAAAGTGACCAGTTTGTGTCATCCCAGTTGAATCCTTTGTTTGCGGTTCCTCCAAGAGAGGCTGTGAATCGAGCCTAGGAAATGGCGGGATATTTTTAAATATTTAAAGCGGAAATTTTGAAAATTATTGCTTACTCTCAAATTAAAATTGGCTGAACCAGACCCCGCCGGAGTCGCTCCAGCTCCACCGGAGTCTCCACCTCCACTTGAACCACCAGCTGGTGGAGAAGTGTCCCCTCCCCCACCACCACCACTACCGCCACCTGGACGAGGTGGAGAAGGATTTTCATCACCTGGATTTCACAAAAAAATTATTTTTTGTGAAATTCAGGTGTTTAAATAAAAATTTAATTTAACATAAAGTAATTTTTCTAATTTGTAATTAAATATATTTTAATTAAAAACCTCCACTAGGTGCACCTCCAGAAGGGGGCGCTGGGGCTCCTTGTCGAATTATGTCGTTGAAATTTTGTCTTTTACTTCGACTACCACTCGTCATAGCACCCCCACCAAATTCCCCTTCCGCTCCCGTGTTGGCAGTCCCGCCCACTGTTTTTGTTTTGCCAGTGTGCTCATTTTGACCTGACTTGACCCCCACACGTTTTTGGACTGTGTGAAGAACATCAGCGAGACCGTTATTAGTAAAATCGTAAATGACAATGTAGGCTTCTTCGGGAATGCAATGATAACAGCAAATTAATTTTAATTTTGTTATCACGTCCAGTTCTAAATGAATTAATTAAAATTAATTAATTAAAATACAATGATTTTTTAATAAAATTAATAATTGTAAAATTGTTTACGTTCATTCCGCTGAGCACGAAATCCACAAATGGCAAAACCATCTGGACATTGACTTAATTCTCTTTGTCTATTGACAGCATTGGAAGGAAATGGATTTAAAATGGGCGCTCTTTTTTTCTCTCCATAAAATTTAAATTTCCAATGGCCCACGTGACCAGTCAATGAGTTTGATTGACTCCATTTATGAAAAGTAAATCCAATGGCATGATCTGTATTCGCTTTTAGTAGCCAAGGGGCCTTGACATTGACAGTCCCATCAAAGATGACCTGCACCGGCACCAAAGAATTAAAAAGAGAGCCCAATTGACTACACTGAAGGGCCACCCCTTGAATACCTTGTGGTGTGTTGGGCGGTAAAGTTAAATATGAAAATTTGTAATTGGTCACCACCGCACCTGGTGGACAATTTTTAGTACTTTCCCAATCAATTTCACTGGGATCACTCTCAACAGAGGTCATATAAGGGGTCACTATTTCAATCAAGGGCTCACTTTTTGTGTAATTAAAATTGGACAAAATGTAAAAAATTAAACTCAAAATTTGGGACCAATGTGACACATTTTTCATTGTTTTATGCCATTTGGTCAAAATTCTTCTTTTCTCTTCGTTTTTTTTAAAAAGTCAACCCGAGTGACGTCACATGATTAAATTTTACAAAATTGGAGAAATATTTTTTTGAAGAAGATTCACAATTAAATTAAATTAAAATTTATTTAAACTGAAACCTTTTTAAAATATTTTCACATTTTTTGAAACACATTTTTTAAAATATTCCCACACTTGTATGGAGTTGGGATTGGCAGGAATGATAATGGAAAATAAAATGGATTGGAACTATTGGCAATTTTGCAAAAAAAAACGGGAGGAGGAGGAGGAAGAATTTGTGCACTGTAAAAATTTTTAAAAAATGAGGCAGAGTAGTAGTTACAAGTTGTTTATGATGAGAGGCTTTTAATTTCCGTTGATTCTAGAGATGAAGATGATTCCAAGTTTTTTTTTGTAATGGAGGAACATTTTTTTGAATGCAGTTTTGCATCTCTCTGCATAAAAAAAAGATGTTGAACAAGTCATTTAAATTATTTATCTTCATCCCGATCATGCAAAAAATAAATAAACATACTCATTTATTTGACGTGTACAGGGTGCTCCATATTATACTCATCAATGAAATGATTAATTTTAATAAAAATTTCCTTCTATTTAAAATAATACAAAATATAAGAGACTGGGGAATAAAATAAGGAGAAAGTTAAATATTACAAATTAATTGCATATTTTCAGAAAAAATTAATCTGCATTGATGGTAATTGTAAATTAAAATTAATTAAATATTTATAATTTTGTATGGTTGTAAATTGTAAATTCTACATCTTTTTTCAGGGACACCCTGTACAGTGTATGGGTACAGTGATTACGGGTATGAGAATTGATTCATTTTTTTAACAAGTAAAAAAATTCAGAAAAAGCCACTTGTACATTGTAGATAATGAAAAGTATGCAAAATTGCAAAAATCTGCAATAAAAAATAATAATAAACTCCCAGTTTTTGCATGGATTTGAGCACGGCCTTGATGATTAGCTCAATAATTTAAAAATGGAGAACATTGACTTGAAGGACTGGGGGGAGGGCCGTGACTGAGAAATAAATTTTTTTGTTGATTGCACTCTCAACTCATTGTCGTGTCCAAATTGTAGACAACCCTTCACCGTTAACTCTGTTTCAAATTGACGGGTGCAATTTTTTTCCATTAAATTATTTTCTCATTTAATCCCATCCCCCATCTTCCTCACCGTTAAAATAAACTCCACAAAAAAATGGCCACATGTGCAATTTTCATGCAATTCATGCTGCAGGTCTGTAAAAGAGTCTTAATTTTTGCGTACATTAGAATCTTGAATTTGTACATTAAATTTTATTTATTTTGCACATTAAATTTTTGTACAGTAGATTCTTGAAATTGTACATTATATATTATTTATCTTGTACATTGACTAATCGTACATTAGAATTATGTTTGTGTACATTGCATGTTGTTGTTCTGTATATTAATTTTAATCCTTTTTTTAATCTGGGGCAAGCTACGGGGAAGTTTTTCATTTTTTAAAGAACCTTTTCAACTTTGTAGGTTTAAGATAATGCCTTTACTCTTTGTCCATGCCTTTCTAATGTACATTGTACTACATTGTATTTCAAGAAAGCCAAAAATACTTTGGGTTTTGGTGAGTCAGCTCATTGTCCCTCCGCCATTTTGCACGAGGCTCTCGTGCCGTTCACAACGAAATCATCGCTCAACAAAACTTTTTCATAAAATTGGAATTCAACATTTAATAATTCATTTCCAAGTGGGCAGAAATAGTTTCTTGTAAGTTGATGGTTCTTTTAATAATATTTACAATTATTAAGCTATAAATGAAATTAAAAAATGAAAATTAACTTTTTTTTGTTATGAAACTTAATTTCTGATTCTTTTAGAAAATGAACAACAGTAATGGTGACTCAAATAGTGCAGATGAATTCGATGACTTTCAGGATTTGCTACATCAAAGCCAATTAAGTGTTGAGTCTAATTTGGGGACTAAAAGGGCCGAAAAATGGCCGAGAAAAATTGTGAGTAGAGAGTGGCGGGAAATCAAAAATTGTGAAACCCTCAAAGAAGCAGAAGAATATTTAAATGGGCAGAATCAATGGGACGCTCGATTTACCAATGAGTCACTATCAGGAACTAAGACGAGGTACTACTACTGCAAAATATACAGAAAAGATGGGTGCAAAGCCGCTATGTATCTGCATTTGAACTCCACAAGTTTGGCTGTAAAGATTTTTGAATGCAATACTCCCCATCAGCATTCTGAAAAAAAAATTCACTGATGCCCAAAAAACGAGAATCACTGATTGGTACACTGCTGAAGGGGCCAGCCTCAAACCAAGGGCCATTAACAGAAAGCTACAAGAGGCGGGATTCCCAGAGGTCAAGATCCAGCAGCTCTACAATTTTTTGGCTCATCTCAGGTCACAGGTGACTCCCCAAGTTCAAACTTATGATGATTTTGACAAGTGGTGTCGCAATTATAATTCCACAACGCCTCCCCTAAATGACATGGTCATGGATTTTCCCTTCATCTTGGCCCACGACTCCTCAGGTCATCCCAATCTTAATTTAAAATTTGTGATCACTACAAAAAGATTATTATTAAATGTCAAGGAATGTCAGAGTGTAAATGCAGACAATACGTACAAACTTGTGTGGAACAAGTTTCCCATTCAAGTCATAGCAACAACTGACAAGGACCGACATGTCCATCCCA
>JAQIVZ010001444.1:0-32884 GCA_034700945.1 Arrhopalites spinosus
TTCGCTCTCTATTTTTTTTTGAAAAACTCAAAAACCCGTTTTGCCCAACCTCAAAAAACGGTGGGTGGGTAAAACTACCAAAAACCCGCAAAAACCCACTACCCCAAAAACCCTGGGTTTTTGGGGGAGCCAACACTGAATATTTTTGATGACCAACATTCCAAGTGTAAGGAGCAAAGGCACATGGGGCACTAAAATTAATAATGAAGCCAAGGGCCTTCAATGCATCCAAATGTAACATTTTTGAGTGACTTTCAAAACTCAAATGCAAGTATAAATTTTTCATTTACCTCAAATAAACTATACAGTTGGCTCGTAGAGTGCTAAAATTCGGCGTAAATGTCATCAACGTTAATTTTCTCATGGCCACACGTTGGTCAAAGTTTTGACATTTGACTTCAGTAATAAACTTGGCATGGTAGTAATGGAAGGAAAATATAATTCTTGATTGACATTCTTCATTTACATTTCATGAGCTTATTTACGATTTACAGTTTGTACCTATAATACTTCTTTGCTTTACTTGTTTTAATTACAAATTTCCCATGAGCTCCATGTTTATAGTGACAGAAATTCTATAAATTACAAAATTCGAATTTTTCAGTGTTCGGTCTTGTCCAAATAATGACAAATTATGGTCACACTACTCAAAATATTTTCAAGACTCAAAATATGTTATTTTTATTTATAATTGTCTTACAATCTATAAAATATCATGTAGAATAATCCTAGTTTGTATTTTTTCAATTGAAATACAGATACATAAATGTAATTTTTTAGGAATTTTAAAAGAATAAATTATTATAGTTTTATCATATTATATACAGTGATATTATTGTGTAAATGTAATTAAAACATTAAATTTAAATAGCACAAGCTATGAAGGAATTCTTCCATACCGAATTTCGGATAATTGACGATAACATTGATGATTAAAAGAAAAGGTGATTCCATCCCGACTCACAACGCTACTACTCCCCAGGGAACTTGTACTTTGTGTTGGCGCACCCTGTATTTAATATGTTAATTAATAATTAAAAATTAAGGTTTCAACATAATTTATAATTCCGACATACCTCCAATGAAAAGTAAAGACAGTACCAACTCCCCGGTTCCATGAGGACTGGCTTGGCAAAGGCAACATGAAAGATGGTCTTTCTTTGAGCAAGGACAGTGGCCATTTTACTTTAAATATAGACACAAATTATTAATTACAATCATAAAATATTTAAAAGACTACAATTTCAATTAATAAATTACCTGGAAATGTAAAATCCTCCAATTTTTCCTACTTTAATTGTCACGTCATACGCTGAGTCCTATAACATGACATTTTATTTTATTGGGATTAATTTTAATTTTAATTGATTTGTATTAACCTCCTCTAAAGGACCTAGGAAGCCAAAACTGTACAATTGAATTCGTTGATCCACCATCAATCTACAATTTAAAAATAATTTACAGTTTAATAAATTAATTAATTACAATTATGTAATTTAATGTAAAACTAACGTGATATAATGCTGAGCGGATCTGCAGTCATACGTAGGATTATCAACTCCAGTACTGTTCAAAGAAATCTCAATATTAATTTTAAATAAGGATTTAATCATAATTAAATATTTTCAAATTAAAATTCGTCTAACCTGAGAGCCACTGTCTCACAAATTAATTTGGATCTCGTTGGTGCTTTTTTGACCTCATGAGATCCAGTTCTTTTCTTTGAACTGAAGCCAAGTTCCGTGATATGAACAGCCTTTTTTCTATACAATAAAATAATTAATTAATATTCCAAAAAATAATTGCAATTTTAATTTCAGTTTTACTTGTCCTTCTCTGAGAGGGCCATGAATGTGTATAAAGCGAGAGCCTCTTTGTCGTTGAGAAGCTTTTTCGGATAGACCGAATTCGCAAATTCTGCGGGTGACAAAATAGGAAATCGGATGAGGTAGAGACAATCCCCCAAAATCTTGCGAATATTTTCTCCTGTACTCTCCATTCCTTCTTTGGCACATTGAAACTTGGCCCAACTATTTAATCAAAATTCGGGGAGGGGGTAAAAGAGATTAATTAATTATTCTTATTTTTGTGAATGTTGTAAAATTAAATTGTAATTACTTAAATGTGGCTTCAAATAGATGTAATTCATCAATGGCAAGATCATTATTCCCCAAAAGTTTAGTCAAACATTCTTTAGACATACAAACGAATTCTTTTCGCTGGACGATATGCTTGATATTCCTGAGAAGAATAAATAAATTCAAATTTTAATTATTAAAAGGTCTTCTCAACATGATTAATTATTCAAATTAAATATTGATTTGAATGAATCATCAAATTCAGACTAGGATTACTTCACCATAAAATCAAACGTCCATTGTTCCAACTTTTCCTCATCCAAACTCTTGACTTTTTCATAAATTGTGAGTGCGTTGACTATTGTTATCTCTTTCCTCAAAAAATCGTCACAAACTTTCTGTGAATACAATTAAATTCAATTTTTTTTCTACTAAAGTTGAATATGTACCTATTAAAATTTTGACAAACCTGGATGGGAATGACGTCATACTTTTTTGAAATGTACAACAAATGCATCACTTCCTCTGTCGTCATTTTTGATGACCCCAAATTCTCTGGTTTGAGATCATCTGTCAATAGGAGCTGAAAAGGTACATTATGGTCAATGAATTGTAATTAATTAATTAACTTTAACTAAATTTACCTTCAAAAATTCACGAAAAGCCTTAGGATTGACATCATGAAGAACGATTGGTTGTCCTTGTTCCAACTGTTGTTGTTGTTGCTCAAAAACTGGAGATTGGGCCATGAGAACTAATTTGAAGGCTTTGATGGGCTCCTCATTCAGCCCCACCAAAAATTCCTGAAGATAAATTAAATTATATTTAAATTAATTAGTTTTTTAATTCTCTCTTGTGGCAATTCAATGAAAATTAAAATGAACTCACCACATCGCCCAAATCACCATTTCCGGATACAAAAAAGCTCAACTTTTCAGTTAAAGAACTTTTGCTTCGTCTCCAGTCCGCCATTGAAATATTTTTAAAGTAAATTAAGTTTTCAGAGTAATATTTAAATTGTGTCTATCCATGGACGTGTCAAACTCTAAACTGATTTGTTCTTTTACTGTTAAGTTTACAATTTTTTATAATCTAACAAAAATTAAATTAAATTGGTGGACAGCACCACTTGAAATTGTCACTCAATTACATCAAAGTCATCACATGTCCATGAATTGTGATTACGAAATGTAAAATAATGGACGAAAACAACAAATTTACTTTATCAATTTTATTTCTCATGCATTAAATATTAATTGCAGAAACATTTTATTGTCGCTTGTTTTACGTACATGCGTTAAATTTATCTTTGTTAATTTTGTAATCACAACATCATAATGTTAAAATTCCCCACAAATATTTCTTATCAAAAAGACAATAATAATGGGGAGGGAGGGGGCAGAATGTCAGAGATAAAAATATTTGATTGAGCAGTTCATAAATAAATTTAAAATATCAATTTGTCATTCATTTGTGGCTCCAATCCGAAATCTTCAAATTTAAATAGTGTTGATTAATAATTTATCTGGACATGACATATCAAATAATTTTTTAAAAAAAACAAAATCAAAGTGACGAGCAGGGTATAAAATTGTATTGTGCTGTCAACACTGAAAAAAAAGATAATTATTTGATTACCAAAATGAAGACTGCAATTGTCTTTTCAATGTAACATTATGAAATAAGAGCATTTTATTAGTTTGATGAATTCTATAATAAAATTATGTGGCCAAAATTATTTTACAAAGACAAGTTTTATAGTCACATGATGATTAAAAATAATCAATAATGATACAAAAAATTAACCTTGCCTAAAAATGTGCTGACAATTAAATTAAGATTATTGACCTTCCCAATTGTTAGAAGACAGCTAAAGAATACAAAATGGCAATTTGAATAGACAATGTGACTGTAATGTAATTGGCACTTGAATTATTGGCGACAGATGATTGATAGGCAGGTTGATGATGATGATGGAATATTAATGCGCATTAATTTCAGTGACCTTTGTTCGACATTTGACCTTCTCTAAGAAAACGTAGATATCGTATCGATGAGAAAAAAATGTTTAGTAAAAATACTGATGAAATGTTGGACATAATTTTTATTTCTATTATTTGGTATAATAATTAATATTAATTGTAAATCTATTATTACATGAACATCCTTAATGTTATCCTTTGAACATGTCACTCAAAAGCCGTTCTATGGGGACATCTCCGACAGTTTGTCTGAAAAAAAGTTCTTCAAGAGTTTTCCCTGAAATTCGTCTTATGCTCGGTAGAATGAGTAATAATTTTCCAAATCGGATTTTATTTGGGGGTTGTCGGGTTCCACAGTACTCTTGAAGCATGAGATGTGTTTGATCCTGAAGAATTTCTACTTGTAATGACTCCCGAAGACTCTGAGCTTCTGTTGAAAACAATTTATAAAAGTGTAAATTAAATTCACAATTTTGCTAATTAAACTACCATTAAAATTAATAATTTACCTGGTTTAAATAAAACGAGAGCTTTCATACAAGCCAATTCTGTATGGTCCGGTCGAATCGTGCCAATTCTTCCTGTAAAATATCAACAATTAATTCAATGTTAAATTACATAAAAATATTAATTGACAAAATAATTAACAATAATTTGGATCGTATTTGTAATTACCCAGAGCATCTCTTAAAAACCGAAGTTCAATCAAGAGCGTCTCTTGTCTTAGTCTTGGAGCCACTGAGCCGGTTACTATAAGACAAATTAAAAAACAATTAAATGTGAACCAAAAATTCAAAATTATTTAATTATAATTCTTACACAATAGCCCTTCATCAATGGGAAGTGCCCATTGAGCTGCTGTCAAAATGAACAATTCTGGCCACGCTTCCTCCAGCAATTGTGCTTGATCTCCCAAAGGAAGCTAGAGAATAAAGACAATAATTAAATATTAAATACAAAACAAAAATAATTAAAATTTCCTTACATGAAGAAAAGAAGGGACACTCCTGGCCCACTTGACAGACAAAAATAAAAGTTTTGCCGCCGACTCATAAATACTCTCATTATTCAACGTCAAAAGATTCCAGTCCAATTTAAAACTGTGTAAATCCACTCCTGAAGAACTGACCTCATCCTCCTTCAATCCTTCATCCCGATCCTGACTCTGACTAGAAGTTCCTGGGCTAGAATTTGAAGCAGTAGCTGAAATAGTCTTGCCTTGACTAGGATTTAATTGTGGTTGGGGTTGAAGATGATGATGTGAAATATTATTATTATTATTACAAATCCCCGAATTATGATTTGAATTTGGACTGCTCATCATGAGAGAGACTGTCGACTCATCCGTCATTAAACTACTACTATGCATCGTCGTCAAAAGGGAAGAAGAAGATGAATGCAAATGATTCAATCTTCTCGTACTTTCCATGGAAGTTGAAAGAGAAGATGATGGAATTCCACTGGAGGCAGCTGAAGAAGAAGACAAACCATCAAATTTTGACATGTCAAAGGGTAGTCGGGATGCAGCTGAGATGACATGATGAGGATTTAAAAATGGTGACCCATAAAAAGGCTTAAAAGGGAAATAGTATGGGTAGCATGGCATGTATTTTGGTTTTGTACACGTCGTCGTCGTCCGAGGTGCGCGTTCATGCTGAACTGCTGTAAAGCCAAAATTTTTTTAGTTTCAAATCCAAACAACTACTCAAAATTCCATTCTCCATTCTTAACTAAAAATATGATTAATCCAAAAAAAGAAGCTAGAGTACAGAGTCTACAGAGAGGGAAGCCACAGTTTTTTTTCAAAAAAAATAAAAACACAATAGAAAAAATAGAATAAACGTTCAACCCAATATAAGAATGCGGGTAACGTAATACCCGCGTCTGTAGGACTACTAAGGGACTAAAATATATACATGATGAATTCCATGTTAGTTTATCTATCCACCACATCATCCCGTGAAAATGAAAGACCTTTGTTCAGTTCCTCTGTGTGTCGGGGAGGCAAAGTGACACAATGTTTGCTCGGAGCATCTACTGACGTTTGAGTGTGTACACAGGGACCACAAGAAGTGCCAAAGACTGTCAGAGTCAGGCGGCTCGTTTCCCATCCACTCCAACATCCTTTTTACTTTATCCACATGTATATGTATATTATATATATATATATATAGTGTTGAAACTAAATGCAAACAATCTGTTATCATTGGATTTTACTTTCCCCACTCCAGTAATGTTACAAACTATTTTGCTTTTCTCTCTCTCTCTCTTTCTTGTACATCATATTCCATCACTAAAGGCTTTTTTTCTGCACTTCTCTTATCCAATCTGCAATTTATCTCCCCCCTTGCGTTTGACGTCTCCCTTGATGTTTTATCTCGTCATCTCCTAATATTTCTCTCTCTCTCTCTTCAATGGAGATATTAATATACTACCCAAAAAATATTCTTTTACAAATTCAAACTTTTCTACTCTCTCTCTCTCTCTCATTTAACATTGACATGTAATTGTACTGTACTGTTGTAAGTGTACAGATACGTTGTCTAAATATTGGGGAAAATGTGTTTTTTTCACACATAATTAAGTAATGACTCCACTCCTCCATCTCCAGTTCTCATAATATCTCTATATGTTTTTTTTCCTCATTTAGGTCAATGACGTCACATATGATTTAAATTACAGCAGAAAAAAAATTCATGTGCTTTTTTTTACTCTCACAGTCAAAGAAATTAAGAGTGCCACAGCACCTCCACTGTTCGTCTGCTCTTTTCCCGTAATATTCCTTCATATTTATTATGTACAATCAAGAGTTTGATTATAATAGACTCATTTACTCTGGAAAGAGGAGGGGGGACAGTATATATAACGTAATTATATGGAAGTGTGAGATTAAAGGAGTGAGAAAAGAAAAGTCATAAAGTATGGGGAGGAGGGGGGGAGATAAATGACTTGCTTTCAATCAATTGTCTCTCTTGTGAATTTTGTGTCCTTAAACCCCACGTTTAAAAAATAAGGTACAGGTAAGAGAGAGAGGTATTGTGTCCTCAATCGGAAATCATAATTGAAGACTGTCTCTTTCTTTTCTCCAACTTTTCTTTTCTCCTGTCATGCCATTTCATGTCATGCACACAGAGACATGGCCGGCCATAATCAGAGAGAGAGAGAGGCATTTCTAATTCTAATTGTCGATAAATGGCCAACAAACTATTAAATATTCTTCTTTCGACTTTTTCCTCCTTGACAGGAATGAGGGGATGACGACTATGGAGAGTCATGGTATTAAAAAGGAGAAAATGATGGAGAGAGTTTTGTGGAGACTTGTAGTTTCTCTCTCTCTCTCTCTCTCTACTTTAACAGGCTGACGTGTCCATGTTGGCAGGCTCTTTGGTTAAACTTCATGACTTTTTGATGACTCCATCCCTCATCAGAAACTGTCAAATAATTCATGGCTACAGTAACGAGCAGATGCTTCTTTCCCACCAAACACCACCACCACCATCATATCCACAACCTCTTTTACCCTCTATACATGTACATATATGTATAGCTCTGTATTCTATACATAAGTATTATTTTAATGCCCACATATATCCTGTACAATTTTATGAGACCTTATTTACCCTCTCTCTCTCTCTCTCTCTCTTAACAATACAAATTGTACTATACTTACATTGTATTTGATTCCACAGATTTAATTTGAACTAAAAGCCCCCAAAAATTCTGTCATACTGACTCGTAAGTAAAACAATAAAGAAATAATTCTTATTTGGTAGAGCAAAGAATCTGAGTATTCTAGAATAATTGTATTATCATTTACACATCACTAAATTCCTCAACCACAATTAAATTACATTTAAATTAATAATAATTATTGTTGTTTTAAAAATGACTATTTGAAAAAGTTCCAATTTGAATTTTATTAGAAATAATTTGAGCTTTTCACTCTCATAATTTTAATCTCTTTTTTAGAGTATTTTATGAGAGAAATTTCCACCAAAAAAAATCATTGATAAAGAACAAAAAGTCTATTAAAGTCTATTATGAATAAAATATTTGTGTAATTATATTCATTCCATCCTTTTACTCCTTTGCATACTGTCATGAACTGCATAATGACTAAAGTCAAGACGGGAATATATTCCCTACCCAGTAATTATCTTTAGAAATTTACAATAATAATTGAGGACCAATGTATTTGGTCTATCCCTTACACTGTAAGTCTAACCGTACTAAATAATATTATGAGCAACTAAACTTTTGGAAGAATTGACATGCAATATTTTCAACTAAGAGCCCATAACCCTCGGAATAATTTTTTATGTTGTAAATTACAGTCACAAATACGTTCATTATACATTGTAAAATTTCTCCAATTAAAAAACAATACATGGTACTTAATTGACAATTCTAAAAAATTAAAAAATTATAAATGAATCATCACAAACTGAAAAAAGAATGTTTTTTAAAAAATTGATTGAAATTTCAAAAACTGATTATAGTTCTTCTTTTTTAAACTAAAAAAGAAGGTCTAAAAAAATACTATAATAATGAATGTCTCTTATTTTCCTGTCCAAAAAATCAAATCGAAGTTAACTATTACTGTGCTTGTCTTGAAAGACATACACGGCCCACAGTAGTCATGTTTAGTCATTTTTTTTGATGGCTAAAATTAATAAAAGACCATGCGCTGAAGAAAATAATTGTGGACATTGGCTTGACATGGACTATCATTCGTATAGAGACTCGAGCTACAGAGCTAGTGAGTTATATCAAGGAAATTGAAGCTCAACGACAAACATTGAACACACATAGAAAATGGAATCAAGGGGAGAAAATGGACAGTGAAAATAACGTTTAATTATTAATTTAGAGTTAGAGAGAGTTGCCAAAGTGAAAAAGACTATAGAAAGCTATGGAGGGAAAATTGGACAAAATGGATAATAGACTTACCGTCTCTCTTCATATTGACTTGAAGACATTTTCTGAAACGACAAGCTTGACATTGATTCCTCCTCGTCACGTCCACAATACAAGAATTTGACTCTTTACATACATAATCTAAATTTCTACAAAATAAAAAATAAAATTTAAAATTCATAAGAAAAATTCTACAAAAAAATATATTCATATTTTTATATGGTATTTCACCTTCGTATGGATCGCTTAAAAAATCCTCGACATCCATCACAAGAAGCCACTCCATAATGTTTACCACTGGCCTTGTCCCCACAAACTCGACACAATATTTCTGCCCGCTGTTGACCCTCCTGTTTGTCCATCATGGGGGTCAAATAGGAAAAAGATGAACTGAAATTAAAAAAATTCAATAATAATAATATTAAATACAGGTAATGATGCTTAAGTCAATTTTTATTACATTTTTTTCCTTATAACATAACCAAAAATGAGGAGTAACATTTCTTCTAATGACGATAATAAAAAAAACATTTATATGTGATACAGTTAAATAGATAAAAATTTGAGATCAATAAATTCTACTACTGACTTTGAGAGCTCAGGGATAAAAAAATAAGCTCAAATGACTTGAGCTTTTTTTGTGTATCACTTTCATGTTGTTGTTGTACACTTCATTAATATTAAATTACTTTTGTTAAATGACTGTACAAAAAAGTTGATGACTTGACCCAAAAAAGTTTTTTGGTTCTTTGTTTTATCAAAAGGAACAAGGTGAAAGTATCGAGTTAATTACATTGAGTTAATGTTTCCAAGAGAGAGAGAAAAGTTGAACAAATTAAGAAAGAAACAGAAAATGTAACGGACGGACAACATGGACGAGTAAAAACCAAGAAAATAATTACAAAAAGTAATTACTCAATACAAAGAAAGTGAAAAAAGTTGAACCAAATGCCTTTTTCATGTAGATTATACCTTTGTTGTTTAAAGAAATTATTATGTACGTAACATGTACAATGGACATTGCAAGAGGGATTGAAAATATAGAGAAAATTAATCAATTCATTTACCATCTTATTGCTTTACTTAACACTCACTCTTGTACTAGTACAGAGCGTATACATAATACATAAGAGAGAGAGAGAGTAGAATGAGAATTGAGTATTGGGTTTGAAAATTTGAAAATTGGTTTGAAATTAAGGATCAATTTTTTACCCTCCATTATAGTCTATTACACAGTCTGTGGTTTTCCATGTAATTGAGCAAGTCTATCATTAAAATTTTATTATGGATACTCCCGTCTGTACAATCCTAGACTGACCCATGAATTATGTTTGGTAACGTGAGTCCCCACAATTTAAATGGAATCAAGACTAACATTTTAACATGTAGTTTCAAAAACTATTTTCCTACTTTGTCAAACTTTTATGTTGAATAATACAATTTTTTAACTACTTATTTCTATCCAGTTTCATGATTACAATGAAACAAAGTAAACTATTCTTTTAAAAGTAGATAATTGCAAATAAACACAAATATTTTTTATTTTAAATTACTTGATCAAAATTGTTTTCGCAAAATGAAGACAACAATTAAATCATTTAATCTTAATAATTATCTGTAAATTCTCATACTATTAAAAGTTTCAACTTTTTGCTCTTTATTTTCTCTACTTATCAGTTGTACCATTTTGTAAATTTTGTAAATTATTTTTAATATTCTTTTTTTATGATTAAATTCTTATCTTTTTTCATTATTGAAAATTTCTTGAAGAAAAAGAAGCAAAAGACAAAATTTGGGAAGGTTTCAAAAAATTGTCAAGCAAAAGCCAAAATAAATTTAATATTATGTAAATCATAAAATGTACAGTATGGAAGTGAGAAAAGGATAAACTTTTTCTCGCGTATCATTTTCACATTAAATTAGTGCAGTTGAGTGAGCATGGAAAAAATTTGCATCTCATTTCACATTTCTTTTCTCTCTCTCTCTTTGCATACTTAACTAGCATTACAAGAGAAGGAGAAAGAAAAAAACTGTTCATTGAATTCTCATGGACCCTAATGGTTTTTTGATACTCGTCCAAGCCTTTCCTCAATCTCCATAATTTATACAATACAACCAAACACACTCTCTCAATCTATATTCAATGATTTCAACTTGAAAAAAATATTGTCACGTCATCTTATACTCCCAGACATATGTCGATAATAGAGCAATTAGTATACAAAAGTTTCCAAAAGGGTTATCCACGTTATAAAAGGAACAGAGAGAGAGAGAGAGAGGAGGGGTTTGCAGTATTAAAAAAGTAAAAAAAGTGTTTAATGATTGATTATTGATTTCTCCATATATTATTCCTCAACTTCCTCTTCTTTTTTTATAAATTCGTCACAAATGAACAATATCTCTTCCTTTTTTTATTTACAGGTAGAGAGAGAGAGAGAGAATGATTATGATTCATAAATAGAAAATCTGGAGAGGTTTGATAAGAGCAAGTGTCAAATCTCCCAAGAGTGACAATCACAGTTGTTGAGTCATGGCCACATGACTAAATCTAGACAAAGAAATTGTATGCTAAAACTTGACAAAAAAGGGAAAAAGTCGTGTTAATTAATAGGAAATAAAATCAGGTGTTTGTGTCGTGTCAATGTATAAACATGTTTTTTTTTATTAAAAATAGAACCAGTTACATGGCAAGTGTTAAGCGTCAGCTGCTGAACACTCTGCGGGTAACTCACCCCCTTCTCTCTCTCTCTGGTTCAATTTCTCACCCTCACCTGTTTGGCTGAAGCCTAGAAAAGTTCAAGTACTCCCTCAAATATTTTAATAAAAGGAATCTCAATGTATCTATACAGGAGCCCTTGAGGACGTGTGTGGCTTTTTTGTATAATATTATTTAATAGGGGGAACCTCAAAAACCTCACTCCGTCATGATATATGGCTAATAAACCACATAAATAATAGCAAGTGGAAAGTATTGTTGACTTGCGTGATTTTTCAATTTCAATTGCCATTGCCATGCAATGTATTCAACTTGTTCACCCTCCCTTCCTTTCCTTATTTTTGGTTCCTTTAGTGTCAAATTTTAAAATACAAATTATGGTATTTGTGAAGACAATAGACATGTAAAGTTAAAAGGAGAGATGAAATGTGGCACGCGGCTCAACATTTGTTAAAACACATTTGGGCACACTTTTTATATTTAATCAGGATTTAAATCTCTACACCTGTTCTTCCTATCTCCCGTATTCGTCTTTTTTAAATAGTTTTATTATGATGCGGGTGGTTTTCGTAATTTTCGTTTCATTTAAAGGTCAATGCTAGTCGCTATAAAAACCTTGTCTAACAGTAGAGCTATAGGAAGCATTTAAGTATTGTTAATTATTTTATAAGGAAAAAGTTAAAAGAATAATTATTTTAAAATATTGATAAAGTAGAAAACTATTATTTTTCTAATTAAATGTAGCTTATACTAGCTTACAATTAGTTAACTTGTAGAAACATTGCATTGTCTCTTGTTTTCTTTGCAAAAAATTAATTACTTTACATGAAAGTCCCTCATTGAAATTAATGCCTACTCTTTAAGACTACAAAATGATTATTAATTTAACTTACGTACGTAATTTTTGTTGTCTCTTTAATTGTCCAAAGTCAGCTCCTTCTTGTACACTAAAATTGTCTTTCTTCAATTATTTTTATTTTCTCAAGTTTCTTTCAACTTTGACACCAAATCTCCTGCAGGAATAGTCTTAAATGAATCTATTTCTACAATGAAATACTTGATTGTAAATGAATAAAATTCGAATCAAGATCAAATCACATTCAGAATGTGATTAAACTCCAAGATAAAGAATGAGCCTGACGATGAGACACAAATTTTCAATGTTGATTTGCGGACGGTTAAGTTGATACTTGGATACATAAAAAAATCTCTACTGTGGATTTTAGTATAGTTAAGGGTAAGTTGAGAAAACGGGAGAATTTTGGTCTTCTCCAGAGAAAAAAAACTCGGGAGACGGGAGAGAGGCATCATAGACGACGACCGTAAGCTTTGCTCCATTGGACTAACCAAAGACGAATGGGGTGTGGGCAACTCCTTCTAAAGGCTGTCGAATTCAACGACCCTTTATTTCGAGGTGACTCCTAACCATTTGCCCCGTCTCCGAATCACACACAATTTCCACGCCAAAAGATCCCCTCTCTCCTATTTTCTCTTGTCCATTATAATAATCCATATGCATTTTTGCACAGGCAAAACCAAACTTGTTACAAAAATAAAATAAACAAAAATTGTATTTACATGCTTACAACTAACACTCGATGAAATAGCAAGTTTACTTAAAATTCAATAAATAATTGTATTTATTTAACATGGCCTTTTCATGCTTCTTGAAATATTTTTCTTGAGTTGACGTTCATGTGGTGACAGCAAAAGTCAGGAAAACAATTGCAAATAAAATATTTTACCAATAGTTTTGTGGGGACATAAGGCCCATTATGCCATGCACATGAGACTATTCTGTCATTTATTTGTATTTTCGTCGTAATTGAACGAAATAATGTCAAATGGCTCTAACAAATGCACAAAGAGAGAATAAACTCAAAGACGAATTTAGAGGGGTCATGTCCGCTGGTAGTTCCCTCAATAGTTCTGACCTCAATCTATTTAATTTATCCAATGACTTTAGACAGCGTCGAACAACCAACTCATCCTCCGAACAAGATGAACTCGTTGACATTATGGAAGCCCGGCGAAAACTACGTAAAGATGATTTTGAGGATGATGAGCTAGTGGACGGGTAATTATTTAATTAATTGGATAAAGTCAGTTAATCAAAATAAAAACATTTATTTTTCAGTAACAAATCAAGAAGTCAAAAAGGAATTGCGGCCCTCATCATAATTCTCGCCTTCCTTACATTAGCTCATATTGCAGCTGCTTTCTATCTCTTTTGTAAGCCTAAGATAATAATAATAAGATTAAGATAATAATTTAATTGGAATATATTCACAAATGCTAATAATTACCTAGTTTAGCCGTAGACAGCTAATTAAGATAATAATCTTAATTATTTTTATAAGTTTTTTAATTTTTAATTTAATTTATATTTAATTTTAGTTACCCCAGAAAAGTATGAACATCCCTATGAATGCCTTACTCCAAATTGCAAAAGAATGGGTTTGAAAATGAATTAATTATTTTAATTAATTTATGTATAAAAAATAAATATTTTAAAATAGGTAAATGGTTATCTGAAGCAATGGATAAATCGGTGGACCCTTGTGATAATTTTTATCTGCATACTTGTGGAAATTGGTTAAAAAAGCATAAAACTTCCAAAGAGAAAATCAAAAAGATTGAAAAGGGAAATGTCTATCTGGATGGCATCCCTTTTGTGTATGAGGGGAATGAATTATTGGGTTTGTCATTTAATTTATATTTAAAATTTAAACAAAATGCAGAAATTTATGCAAAATATTTTAGGAAAATTTCTACAACCAAAGGACACACATCCTCTAAACCAAATTCTACCTTTTTATCATTCCTGTATATTTCAAAGTAAGATAGAGAAATTGTACGGAATTAAATATTTAATCGTGATTTTTGACACTAATGATGATTATAGGAAGACGTAACATGCAAGGCTACCAATCATTCATAAACTTTCTCGCCAAACTAAAATTGCTGCACCCTCTCAATAATGAAGACCCTCGACCAAGCATAGCACGTTTAACTGCCAGAATTTTTAAAAATACAAACAAAATGTTGTTCATTATGTTGTACGCAACATCTGGAAATTACATAACTGTGAGTAAGTTAATTTTGAAAATTATATTAGAATTTTATATTGATATTGTGATGAATCAAAAATTCTGAAATGGGTATTGTATTATGTCGTTATTTTGAAAATATAAAATAAAGTAGCTCGGAATTTCAAGACCAGACAAAGAATTAATGGACACGAATCCAAAAGTCTATGCTGACACAATGAGAAAAGCCTTTCACCTCATGAAAAAACAACTTTTGATTGAAGATGACAATGAAATTGAGACCATTATTTATTTGGTCATGAGATTCGAGGCTGAATTGACCGTTCGTCAAGATAGAGTAATTTCAGATACAAAAAAACTTTAATACGATTTTCAATTCAATTCAGATAATAATTATGCTAATTTTAATTAATTATTAATTTAAAATCAATGTTGTTAAAATTATTTTGGTAAATATCAGGGCGTTTGGACCCAAATATTTGGCTTTCCTGACAAAATGGAAGAACATATCAAAAGACCGAAAAAATTCCATTCAAATTATAATGCCCGAGTGAGTCATTATTCTGAATCAATATTTAATTAAAATTCCCACAATGGCCACAATTTTAATTGACCTTAGTAATCTTTTGTAGACTGCAAGTTTTCGTTGGGATGATTTTATTGATGAAGTCTACGTCAAGGACAATCCTAAATCAAAACCGTTATTATTTTTTAATTATTTTAATTCCTTATTCACTGCTGATGATCGATTTAGTGTTTTACTGCTCGAACAATTTCTTACTAGTACTCCCTACTACACTGTTTGTAAGTTTGCATACTTAACTGCAATTAATTGTTTCAAAAAAATAAATAACCTTAAAAATTTATTTATTTGTACAGTCCGTTATTTTCAATGGACCCTCATCAAGTTGTTTGCCTTTGACCTGACCGCAGAACTGCAGACTATTATGAAACAAATATTTATATGGACAGGCACACCGTACAAAATTAAAATTTTTTACTCATTTTCATCTTCAAATTGTATGTTAACAAAAAAAGGCATTAAAATTTATTTCCATTTATTTTAGACAAGCAGAACTTTGTTTTCGATCAGTTTTTATAAATCTCAATGCACTGGCTGCAGAACGGTACATCATGGACACTAAAGACTCTAACGTAACGGATGCAAAAGTAGGTAATTAAAATTTTATATGTTATTTTTAAATTGACAAAACAAAGTTATAGAAATATTTTATATTTAAAATATTATTCTTAATTTTGACCGTGTTTTAAAAATTTATGTACAATTTTGATGATAGCTCAAGAATCTAACTACACTCATCACAGCAAATATTCTCAAGTTGGCAAATGACACGCTACCCCCCAAAATAACTAAAAACATACGGGATACTTTTGAAACATTCACAATCAGTGAAACCACAACTAATAAAATCACTCATTTCCTCCCAATCTTCTATGCAGGAGTAAATTAATTATTAATTACATATTTACTATGAATTTCAACATCTTAAAAATCTTGTTTAATTTTTTTCATAGTTGAATATGAGTGATTATCAGTATTTTGACAATGTTCTTCAAATAATGAGTATGAAAGCACAAAATGAAATATTTAAAATGCTTAAAGTAAGTTTGAATTTCATTTTTAACTACTAAAATTACTACAATCAAAATTAATTCTAATTTTTATTATATTAGGTTCATCCATATGTAGACTGGTACAGTCAGAATATTATTTAATTATTCTAAAAAGAAATAAAATAATTGCACCATTTTTGAAAATTGATTAGTTAATATTTAATTTATAGGCCCTCTTCTGCTTACTCTTTGAGCGACGTTACACTTTACTATTACCAAGATGAGATACAATACAATCGATTTTCTCGTAAGAAACGTGTTGAAATTAAATAAATCACGACTTTGACATTAAAATTTTCAAAATATTATTCTCCACAGAGATTCCTTTTGGGGCGGTATATGAGCCATTTTTTGGAAATGATCTTCCGTAAGTTAAAGTCACTATTAAATTTATGACACTAATTAATCAGCCATTTTGTTTACAGAATTATGAATTTTGGTGGTTTTGGATTTTGGATCGTTTCTTTTTACATGATGTTATACACATCAAATGATTGTGAGTTAAATAAATAAAAATAAATAAAAATTTATTAAAATTAATTCTCTTATACTCAAATCCTTATTTGTCAGTGTTGAGTCTTGTCTCTCAAGACCGTCTCCTAAATGATGAAAACTACATCAAGACGCGTAAACTGAACGATGCCGAAATGTACGGACGATGGAGATGTATTTACAATTCCTTGAATAGCTTGGAACATTCTCAGCTTCCGGGTGTCAAAGTTGAACCAATTATCATTAAAATCAATTTCACATTTATCTGATAAAGCATTTAATTATAATTTGCGAAATTATTAATTAAAACAGTTGAATGCCTACTCATCCGCTTCCAAAACCAACAATTTGGCTGATGTTATTGGAGTTGACTTTATCACAAAGATCACTAAATCTCTAAAAGATGATCGATCCATTTTCCCAGAGCATCAAATTTTACCTGGATTTGAGAATTATACTCCTACTCAATTACTATTTCAAACAATAGCCAGGGTGAGAATTTAATACAAGAAAAGGCTTCAATTAAATTAATTTATTAATTGAGAATTTTTTTAATTGCAGCATGCATGTAGAGCAGGTACAAAGGAACAAGTGAAATTTTTAATGGCAAATGGACCAACGCCATTTGAATTGAGAATAAATGGAGCTTTCCGTTTGACAGAGGTTTTTGCAAAGACATGGAAATGCTCTAAAAAGTCATACATGAATCCCTCGAGTAAATGTGAATTCTTCAAGAAATTCAACTATTTTTACATTCCCTACAAAGAATATATAAAAGAAATCAATAATTTAACTCTATTGACCTAGACTATTTTGTATTTCTCTCCTTTTGTATTTGTTTGAGTTAATACAATTTTAAATGATTAATTAATTTAAATGATATTGTTGAATTTAAATTAATGATAATTTTTATGTCTTGACGAGTGAATAAATTGTAACTAATAAAACTAATAAAAAAAAGTAAAAAATAAAACTAATAAAAATGAGACTCTTTTGTCATTGAAAATCACTGAAAAAAATAATTTTGGGGTCTTTTGGTCATTATTAAGCATCAGGGAGACCTCGAAGATTGGGC
Source organism: Arrhopalites spinosus (assembly GCA_034700945.1). Classification (NCBI taxonomy): domain Eukaryota; kingdom Metazoa; phylum Arthropoda; class Collembola; order Symphypleona; family Arrhopalitidae; genus Arrhopalites; species Arrhopalites spinosus. The sequence continues at coordinate 17,946 of JAQIVZ010001444.1, forward strand.
ATTTTTGTAGAGTGTCCGGTCCTTGATCCTCCGGACTTGGCAATGGTCAAGTCTCTCCATCCAAAATTCCCGACTACTTGGCTACCCTCTGAAAATTGAGGAATTGAGGATTTCGGCTCTTCATAACCCCAAAGATGAAAAGAGTTTTAATTGTTTTTTTTATGGAAACTTTCCGGGACAGAAAGGAAATGTTTCCCAAAAATTTGAAAATCAAGTCACCCCAAATAAAATGTCAAGCATTAGCTCCTTGATGAATAAATCAAATGAGTAATTTAAATTAAATTAAAAATGCATACTAATCACTGAAAAGTCATACTGACGAATCTATAAATAGATAATAAGCATGGAATTGTCTATAATTAATTTTTAAAATTAAAATTTTCAATTAAACCATCAAAGAGCCACGAGGTAGACTACTGACCATCGGATGATTCGCATTACTCTCGTTTTAACGGACGAAAAACATAGAACCCGAAGTGACTTAGTAGGTGACTCTGTTTTTGTTGAGCGGGTCAGAAGCAGGAATTTTTTGACGACGAACAAATTAAAATTAATTTCGTACTTTGATTATTTTGGTAAAATTAAAAACCTTGTTTTCATCAAAAGTCTTCACATTCAAAGAGGCCAAGGACAATTATGTGAAAAATGACGACGGTTCAACGATTCTCATTAAAGTGGAAGAATTTTGCTCAAAATATTCTTCATTCGTTTGCCAACCTTCAACAAAATGATCATTTGACTGATGTAACCCTCAGTTGTGAGGCCAAGAAGATCAAATGTCACAAAATTCTATTGTCGGCTTGTTCTCCCTATTTTAAAGAAACGTTTCGGGTGAGTTTTAATAAACTCAATTTATGATGCAAAAGGGACAGACGACTTTTATAACTTGATTTCGAATTACATTTAATTAATTTAATATTGATTTTTAATTTCAGGAAAATAAGTGCCAACACCCAATTATCATTCTGTTGGGAGTGGAATTTGTGGACCTTGAAGCCATTTGTAAATTTATGTACAATGGTCAGGTCAATGTGAATGAAGATCGTCTACCAACGTTTCTTCAATCGGCTCAACTTCTCCAAATTAAGGGACTCACTGAGATGAATGAATCTGAGAAGGAAGCTCGAAGAAAATCTATAGGAGAGCAGGTTGATAAATTATACAACATTTAATTATTTTTATTATTTTCACTTGCCAAAACTGTAATAAAATAAATTCTCTTTGTCATCATCAGCATCGTACAAGTTTTGTGGCTCCAGTGGACAATAATGCTGAACCAGTCATCAATGAGGAGGAGGGAGCGACTCAAGATATAAAATCAGTTGTCGCCGTTGTTGGTGATGAGCCAGTCAATAATGAGGCTCAGGACATTGGTTTTGAGCTAAATGGTGATGATCAAATGGGGACTGAAATTTCTGAAGTGAGTCTTCCAGCTACTCCAGAAGCTGCCCCTCGTGCTGCCGTAGGGTAATATAAATTCAATATTGAATGCTTTGATGACTGCTAAAAACTGGACAATTTATGACCTAAAAGAATGACTTTTATATTTCTAATAGAATGACACGACGTCGGAAGGTGGGCAAGCGTAAAAGAATTGTGAGATTGAAAAATAATTATCGACAACAAACAAGTCAGACTCTGGTGGATGCTGATGGTGGTCAAGTACTGGAGACAGTGTCAAGCTCTGTTGACGATGAGAAACCGGAACGAAAATCTTTGAAATTGATGATGACGGAGGTGGGAGACAGATTTCTCTGTGTTATTTGTGGACGTCATTTCAAGAATAAAAATGTTCTCTACAATCACAGGTGAGTATTACTACTCAATACTAGTCAATACTGTATTATTTTTAGTTGTGAAATAATTATACTATAACTATCATAATTTATGATTCGTAAATAATAAATCATTATTTACATTAGTAATATTAATAATATTTTTTATTAATTATTATTAATTATTATAGGTCTGTGTATCATCGTAATAATCCACAATTGGCTTATGGATCCACCGAAGTTGTTCGTATTTTGAAAGACTAGAGCAAGGCATCTTTTTAATCTTTCTCTCTCTCTAAAATATCTATAACAATAATTTTTTCCGCCTTAACTTTGATCATCAAAGTTTGATGAACTCGTTTTTTCCCAGTATGGTTTTTTTAATACAAAAAATACATTTTATTTCACTACATGATTCTACACAAGGGGAATTTTTTTTGATACTTTAAAAGTCCATTTAAGTATCTTGTTGAGATGACCAACTTAATGTTATAATAAATACGACTTGTGTGAATACAAAAACTTTGTACAACTGTGTTTTAGTCTGAAACATTTTTTACAAAGCACTGGAAATAATTTTATTTGAGTCAAATGATTTGACCATCCCCTCATCATAATTTCCCCTTCAAATTGAAACTTTCAATAGGCCCCGTAAAATTAAAGTCCAGGTGTAACACTATCAATATTTTCATCTTGTCCACTAGTTCAGAAAAGTATTTACTGAAGTTAAATACGACCATTTTGTTAGTATTCCACTCATAGTGATTTTCAAGGAGCAGATCCGACTACAAATTTTTTGCTAAAACGATTCATAAAGACACTAGTTGTTGATGATGCTCAGATTATTACAAATTTTCGACATGGCCTCACATTTTTGGATTGATCAAGTCAGTTGTTGATTTGCCAGAATTTCATATTACACCACATAATCTTGACTCTATTCTGGATGACTATGCGGGAGTAGAATTTGAGATACTTAAATCATATGTCAACAAGTACAAAATGTCTTTTCAATTGACTCCATCCTTTTTGGGGAAAGAATTACCAAGTGGAAGCTGGACTGGAAAACTTGGATTATTGGCCACAAATAAAGTTCAGATGATTTTGGGGATTTTACCTGGGAATTACAGACGAGGAAAAATTGGAGCCTACTCTACTCCAATTTTTATGACACGATTCACGTTGATAATCTCGAAGACCGGGACTTTTACCAAGTTATCAAGCTCCTCTTCGCCCATTTCCATTGGTATGCTCTTCCCTAAATTTGATAAAGTACACAAATTGTAGTTTTATCAGTGACTGTCTTTTTTATGCCTTGTAGACTGCTTGGTTGGCACTTTTAGTATCAATAATAATTATTAGCCCATTTATCTATTGGATCTCAAAATTGAAAATTGAAGACCAAATTTAAGGTTTGACAGAAGTAGTTTGATGTCTTTGTAATCTCATTATATTTTTGGAAAGCATTTTAGTACTTAATTTATTTTTGGTGTTATTTTTCAGTGAAGACAAAACCAAAGGATCAAAAAGTTTAATACAACTCTTGGCGAAGTTTGTAATCATGCAAGTCCCAAAAAGCATTACAATTAAACTGATCAAAAATATAATTTCTTTATATTGAATTTCCAGATTGCATTGACTTTGATATCTGAGCCGTGGTTATTATTTAAGCCAAATGGTTCTACCGTTTTCATTTTATCTAAATGCATGCTTCAGGTTGGAATTTAATTTATGCATACGTAATTGTAGATTGGTTCATCTTTAAATATCAGTACTTTTTCAGTATCCCGGAAAAAAGAGCAGTGACAACTTTGCGGGATGTTATAGAACTTGGAAAAACTATTTCATGAAAGTGGTTCGACTCCATCATTGTCCTCGCAGAAGGGCATAAAAGTTTACCGAATATAATACATATAAGGCATGTGATGATGTAACAGTGCATGAAATCTCAATTCCAGATTCAGAGTGATGGCCATGGTGGAAAGGACTGGAGAGATTACTACATTTCTCCCAAACCATTTCTAAATATTTTCTCTGGATGGCTGTATGCATTTTACTTCCTAAAGTTATTGTTTACTTTCTTTACTGATTGAAGTGGTATTTTAATATGTGACGCTATTTAGCTATGCACACTCATTTAAATTGAAAAAACCCATGAATATCATTCTTCTTCGTGCAACAGCAAGTGGTCTCATAGAATTTTGGCTTAAAACTCAATATGTAAGTAAAAAAGTACACATACAGAAATTGTGTAATTAATTGGTGCATTTTTGTATACTCACGATCAGAGAAATGGATCAATCACAAATCAAATGACTATATCTATAAGTTTAAGAGATGAAACTGCGGAACGAGCTCGAAAGTCCAAGGATGAACCATTATCAATGCATTCATGTACAAGTTTTATTCTCTATTTGTGGCCTACTTAGGAGGAATCGATTTTGCTTTGCTTTTGAATTGACAATTTGACATGCTGTAAAATTTAAAAGACTGTTGTTCTTGACTATTCCTTCAAAGCAGTAAAAATCTTCAATCTGAAAAACAGAATAGAATTTATTCTTAATTTAAAATTTAAATGAATTAAAATCACAGACCTATATTTCTATGATTAAAATATGATTAAAATACATATTAGAATTCAACATAAGAAATTAATATTATTTCAAAGTTGTATGATTTTATGTACAAAGTGAGGGTCCCTATAAGATAGCCCGACGTGGAATTATTTCCATCAAGTAACTTGGAAGATTAAGAGCCACTTTGGGTACCCTCACCAACGTACCTGTTACTCAGGGCCTGAGTCTCAGGCTGAGTAACTCAGCCATTTATGAACCGATTTAGACAAATTTTTTTTAAACTGTGTATTTTTGTTTTCCCTGGAACGATTCTTTTTATCTTTTTGTTATTTTTTCTGTTTTTGACCTTTGTCATAGTTGACATAGTTTGACCTGAGTGGTCATCTCGGGTCACAGTGAGCCAAAGTGGCTCTTGATATTCCAAGTGACTTGATGGAAATAATTCCACTTCGGACTATCTTCTAGGGACCCTCACTTACTTAAAGTAAGTTACTTTCTACATGCATAAAATTATAAAACTTTGAAATTAATTTTTATGTTGAATTCTAAAATTCTAACTTAGAATTTCTAAGATTTTAATTCAATACAAAATTGACATACATTTACTACTTAATCGAAAAGATATAAATAATAACGAAAAAATTACCTCTAAAAATCAGCCTCAAGTCTCTTGACCTCTTCACAGTCTACCGAAGACATGATGACCGAAAATAGATAAAATGTTAAACGTTTGGAAAAATAGTATTCAAAAACTCGATGGCCCGCCTAAGAGATTGGACAGGTAAAATTAAATAATTTTGTCACAAGACTAAGAAAGTCAACACAATTTGGGATTAAAAGTTAAATGTGTTAGTGAAAGTACAAAGGGTCATGAAAACAAAGGACTATAATTTCCCTTGGATGAAGTGCTTCTTGGAATTCACATTATACATGGTGTTCATATAATTTATTTTAAAGTTCATCTGTCTTCTTGTGAATAGCACTTGGTAAATAACAATTTTTTAACATTCTTTTTATATTACGCAATGAAATTAATCTTAAACAAACGGTAGAGATAGATTACATTTTTGTAAGATTGTAAATTAATTTTAACCATCAATAATTGAATGTGAATTATATAAATCATTTTCATGTGTCATGTTTACAGTGTCAAATTTTCAAGTGTTCTTTGAAGTCAACCTAAAAAATTTTATCACTTTTATCCGCTATTGTGACCTGTGAATCCAGACCCTTGGTGAAACAAAAACATTCTTGTACCTATATTCAAGAAATGAGCTTAGAAGACGATGATTTTGACAGTAAAAGTATGAGTATTGGAGGTAAGTATGTATATTATTAATATTATTATGATTGTCAATTATTTTTAAAGATGACAATTGTGGGCGTGTTATTATAATTGATTCAATTGTCGGATTTTATTCGAGATTCAGCAGAGCCTGAGGATGAAAATTCAGAAAATAATACAGAAGAGGAGGAGGAAGAGGAAAAGGAGCCCAAACTAAAATTTGAAAGAATTTCAAATGATTTAAAGAGCATTTTAGTCAAGGTACTAGAATAATACCTATTGAATAATTTTTAGGATTCGAACAAAACATTAGGTACTTAATATGACTTGTTTCTTCAAAGTATCTGTCAGATATGTAATTCATAATTTGTTTTTCTCACTTCAAGGATTCTATCAGCTGCTGTGCTGTCCATCCCAAAGTAAGTTAATATACTTTTTCATCTTGCTAAAGTACTTACCTATTAATGAATGTTTTTAGTTAATTATGCTGTTTATTCATTTCTCTTTCTAGTTTTTGTGTATTGGAAGTAAACGAGGAAATATATATGTTTTGGACCACATGGGAAATAGTGTAGAATTAAATCCTAAAAAGTGCATTGAAGCTCATCAAGTCGCTGTAAATCAAATTTCTATTGACAGTACAGGAGATCATATTGCTAGCTGTTCAGACGATGGAAAAGTATGTACCGACTATTTTATTATTATTTAACAAGTTCATATTAAGTATGGGCATACGGTGTAATGTGTGGAATTTTTTGTGTGAATTATTTCTAGATTAACATTTTTAATCTGTGTGATGGACAGCCTGTGTTATCATTAAGTTTAGATCGTCAAATTAAATCCATCGTCATAGATCCAAATTATTGGAAGGGTGGACTATCTAGACGATTTATTATTGGTAAACTTAGTTTAAACTTAAGAATAGTTACATGATGTTTATGGAGAATCAATTGAAGTAAAAATGATGTATTACTTTTTTGTGCTTTCCAAAGGTGATGACAACACAACAATGTACGAGAGAAACATTCTATCCATGTTGAAATCTACAATCATTTTAGACGGTGGCCCTATAACTTCTATCAAATGGAAGGATCGATTTATTGCTTGGACACGACGTAATAACATTTTTGATACTTACTGTAAAAAAACTGCTAACAAGTTTATTTTACAAAATTGGGATGTTGTACTGTAGTCATTTTTGTAAATTTTCTTGCTCAAAAAACTAGGTGGAGAAATCAGAGTATATGACAGCGCTGAAAAGGTGACCATTTCACGAATTCCATTTACTTGGGATGACAACGAGTCCAGTCAAAGACACAAGTGTAGTATCTTTTGGAAAGATCCTTTCACGATATTTATTGCATGGGGTAATTCCATTAAAGTGTGTCAAGTAAAGAAACAGGATGTCGTCAGAGTAGAGCAGGATGGGGCACGTTCATATTTTGTTCAAATCTCAACAATGTTCACAACCGACTTTTGGGTTTGTGGTATTGCTTCCTATGAACAACAAAGCATTGTACTTCTTGGGCGAGAAAAGGATGACAAACCAGACAATGATTTTCGACCAAAACTTCATATTGTTCATCCTTACAGTAAAAGTTTGTAAGTACATTTTATATCAAAAAATGATTGTTATAAATTTTAGTTGTGAAACTCTGTTTTTATTTATCATTATTTTTGTCACTTGTTTGTAGCAATTTCATGTGCTCAGATGCTCTTCAACCGAAAGACTATCAAAACTCAAGTGCTAATGAGTATCATTTGGAATCTTTGCAAGAAGACCTTTTATTTTTTATTGTCAGCCCCAAGGACGTTATTTTAGCTAAAAATAGAGATCATGATGACCGTATACAATGGCTGATAGAACACAAGTAAGTGACATTTTGGTGCACATATAGTGTAATTAATATTCAGTATGAATTAATAGTCTAGTAATACAATGGAGGTCTGTAGTTTATTAATTTTTATTATCTTCCCTGATCTTGTATTATTGTATTCCTTTTGATGTGTATAACAGTCTTGTGATTGTATTTTGTTTATTCTAGAAAATATGAAGAAGCTTTGGAATTTGCCAGTAAGTATATTGTTGAGAATAATTTTCTGTAGATTGATATGTGATACATATTATGTATGCGTAAATGAAAGTTAACAAAAAGAACAACAAAAGATGGCAATGTTAAATTGATTTATTTACTTGTTGCAGGTTGCAATGCCAAATCCTTAAAAAATCATTCCTTCCTCCAAATTGGGTTAGCCTACTTGGATCATTTAATGGACACGAAACGATTTACTGAAGCTGGAAAATTGTGCTTTCGTGTTCTTGGACCAAAAGAACATTGGGAGAAATGGGAAGAACAAGTTTTAAAATTTGGTCGATTAGGACAACTTCGTGCTATTGCTCCTTATCTTCCACGAGCTGAAACATTTAAGTTGCCACCCTATGTTTATGAAATGATACTATTTGACTACCTGAAAACAGATCAAGATGCTTTTCACCGATTAGTCAGAGACTGGGCACCGCCGCCACACTCTTTTAATGTGACAACGATTATAAATGCTGTCCTTGATCATTTAGTTGTCGTTGACCCTGACAATCGTTACCTCCTACAAGCCCTTGCAGATTTATACTCGTATCAGAGAAAGTACGGGAAGGCGCTCTCTATGTATTTGAAGTAAGAGACAAAGTCTTTTTTTTGAATGATATAATTTTAATGACCTAATATTGTAGCCATGTACAATTAATGTTTAGCCAATTTTTTTATTTGTATAATGAATTAATTTCACATAATATTTTAAATCTGTCATGTACTATAGGTTGAAGGATCAACATGTCTTCCAATTAATTCAAAAGCACAACTTGTTTGATGAGTTGAGAGAAAATGTAGAAGATTTAATGTATCTCAAGGTGAAGATCTAGTTAACCATTCCTATCATTTCAAGTCAAAACTCAATAATTTAATTAAAAAATTTATTTTGTTTATCTCTTAAGATGGACGAGTCTTTATCGCTACTCATGAAGCATCGAGATAAAGTGTCTCCAAGAGAAGTTGCTCAAAAACTACAGAATAATCATTATTTTTTATACATGGTGAGTTCTTTAGAATGATTCAAATTGTCATGATTTATTTTTGGAATATGTATTGTGTTTTCAATTTGTTAACTATTGTTTTTTTTCTGATTTCAGTACTTGGACTCGTTGTATAAAGCGGTTGGAAAAGAGATGCAGCCAGAGTTTCATGTCCAAATGGTTCACTTGTACGCTGATTATGGACCTGATAAACTACTTCAATTCCTTCGTGCCTCTGACCTTTATCCTCCTGGGGAAGCCTTTGGAATTTGTAAAAAGAGAAAGTTATACCCTGAAATGATTTTTTTATTAAGTAAGATTTATTTTACATCGTTGTCTGTCTCTAAAATTTTTTGTTCTTCTCATTATTCATGTTTCATGTTTTTTTTGTGCGTTTTACGATGTTTAGGTAGAATGGGAAATGCAAAAGAAGCTCTACGATTGATTACTCATGAGCTTAAAGATATACACCAAGCTATTGAATTTTGTAAGGAACATGAGGATAAGGATCTTTGGGATGATCTCATTGCCTTTTCCTTGGATAAACCAGGTATTTTGAACTCTTGTCAATAATTGTTTCAATGTTCGTACTAACTTGTATTTTGGGTATTACATGTATTTTGAAAATGTGTATGGAAATTAATGTCAGTTTTTGTTGTTGTGTTTTTCTCTCTGTCTTTCACCTCTCTTAGACTACATAAATATCCTGCTTTGCAATATTAGCACGCACGTAAGTGGCCATCATTAGTTTTACCAATTTGTCAATGAAGTAAAACTTTAAAACAAGCAAACTTATATTTTAATTGTTTATTTTTATTTTCATAGGTCAATCCCGAAATGTTGATAAGGAAGATAAAAAATGGGATGGAAATCCCTGGACTTCGAGACAGCTTAGTCAAAATTTTGCAAGACTGTAGTTTACAGGTTTCCCTTCAGGATGGTTGTAAAAATATCGTTTTTCATGACTGTCTTGTATTGTTCCAAAAATTGGTCAAAACGCAACTTCGAGGCGTCTATGTCGAAGGTATTTTCGTACAAATATATATTATAGATGTATCAGGATATAAATTACTAGTGCTAATTATTTTATTTATTAGATGACCAAGAATGCGGAACATGTAAAAAGAAAGTAATTTATAAAGGTAATGTACTCCTTAATGTTTGTAATTTTTTTTATATTTTCGATTCATCAAAATACATAACCAATGTTTTTCTTTTATCTTTAGATTTTGATTGGGCTGGTACGTAATGATATATTTATATGTATCTGTAATTTGGAATTTTGTGAAATGACTTTATAATTTTACTAATTTCTCTAAATAATTTCATTCTTTTAAAATTACAGATGACATTAAAGTTTTTTACTGCAAACATGTCTTTCATGATGCATGTCTTTCCAGCTTTGATGATCAGGTAAAAAATCAAATTAAATCAAATTTTAAATTTTATGGCAAAAAGTGAAACATTTACTCTTTTATTTGACTGATACATTTAATATTGTTTTCAGAACTGTGTTATCTGTAACTTACCCCGAAAAGGAGTCAGCTTCTTAGAAAAACTATAGTTTATCAATTTGTACCGTATTTTTACCTTTTCGCAAGTGCTGCATATTTAATTTAAACGGAAGTTTGTACTGTGATTTTAATCTAAAATCATGATAATAATGTAGCGGTATTCTTGTAATAACATATGACTTCATGTGAGATATATATATTATACTTAAGCCCTTTTGCCAAACGTTCGCTTGCAGAGCTAAGCAAGTACATGTATATGTTTTGTACTTCTTACTACTACACAAAATGTCCTGAAATGTCATTTATATTTTAATAATGATGCTTCTATAAAAACAAAATAAAAACGCTGAATAATTTATTAAAGTAATTTTTCGGAGAGGACTTTTTTTCTCATATTCTCTAATTGTAAATTATATGTTGTGGTCATTGCCATTGCTAGTCAGCACCATTCATTTGCATTAAACCATATAGTTGTAACCACATGTAGTTATTAGTAGTTAACTGCGATGAAAACCATTTTTAATTGCGAAATCATAGATTTTGACATAGAGCAATCAGGGGGCAACTTTTGAACGCTTGAAAATTGGGAGAAAAATCAGCTCGACTGCAAAATTGTGTTTTTAATTTTTTCCCATTTTTTATTCTCTAGTGGATAGAATGGAATTTCAAAATTCATTAGAGCAGCTGGAGACAGCAGCTAGAATTTTATTGGTAACGTACCCTTTTTTTGATTTTTGACATTTTCTCAGTTATATAATTTTAACTGCCTGTTCTTTTCCTTCCATCATTATCGATTGATGTACCATTTACGGACAAACTGTATTCTTAATATTTTGAAACTGAAGATTGTGTAATGTTTAAATTGACAGGCTCCACCAAATCTAGTGAGTAAGGATGGACGGGCTTCTGCAGAAAGCATGTTTCTCGAATTTAAGAAAAGTCGGAATGCATTTGCTCTTTGCAAATATATTATGGGTAATTTTTCGTCATTTATACAATTCTATAAGTAATACATGGCCTAATGTATATAGTTCAGGTTCTAATAATGATAGTAAAATCTGTTTATTACATTTCAGAGCATAGTCAAACTGAATTTATAGTTTTCGCCACAGCAGGTAAGAGTCAACAATTACTACGATGCATTTATTGTCCGAAATCGATTTAATTTTTTTCTCATGATGTTTATGCATTCTATTTGTGTGTGCAGATGTACTTCGTAACAATTTAATGCAGGATTGGGACAAGGTTCCTCCGGAGGACATACATGCATTAAATAATCATATTTTGACAGTTCTACTCAACACTTCATCTCATCTGTCAACACGTAAGGAATTTAGTAATTTAATGACATTTAAAAGTTTGTAATACTCAATACGGTATATGAATACGAGTTGAAAGCAAAATGTATGGATTAATGTGTGTTCTCAGTAATGAAATTCATGATTTTTTAAACAGAACCAGCTGCTCAACGTCGTCTAGCCGGTGTCGTAGCCCTTATTGTCAAACATCAAAGTCTTATACAGAATGGGAAGCAACGATCCGAGCTTGTATCTCACTTACTTAATTCAGTTGTCTCAAATTCCGCCCCCTTGGTAAATTATGAACCTTTTTTTCTTTCACTACTTAAAGATTAGTCATTGTTTATTAATGTCTTAATGTCAAATGTTTATTTAATCTAGATTGGAGCCTGTTGTATATTTGATGCTATTATGGCAGAGCATCAATTTGTTGTGAATGTAACAGACGCCTCTCTCACATATGAAATGCATTTTGCTGCAAAGAAAGATTTTGAGAATACTGATCTTTTAAGAATTTTTCAATTTTGTCTACGATATCTCAATTCTTATTGTCATGATTCCTCAAACATTCCAAAGAAGAGAGAACTTGATCATATTTTAAAGTTAGTTGAAGGAATTTTGTATTGGAACTTTACGAAAAATTTACCCCGAAGGGTTGCTGGTGTCGTAGAAATGGAAGCAACCCCAGGTTAGTCAAAAAATATGTGCCCTGGAATTGTGTCATACAAAAATATTTGGAGTTTAAATTTATACATCATTTATGTATTTATTTTCCATGTAGCTTTTAAACCGCCCACAACATGGAGTGAGGCCATTGCAGATGCTGCATTTATTCCAGTATTTTTTGATATCCATGTTAAATTGAGAGGAGATGAAAATTTTATATTACGTACCGTCAACATGATTCTTCAACGTAAGAAAACCCGAAAACAATCAAAAAGCTTCATTTTAACTCATTGTTACAATGAATATGCCATTGTACATTATAAGTTTGAAGTTTTGAACGTGTTTCGGCACTAAAGTATTTCATTTAATATTTATTTATTGTTTTTTTTTTACTTTACAGTTGTAACTCTTCATGGTCCATTGGTGAGTTCAGTTTTTATTTTATAGCCTTTATCTCAGGCAAAATAAATTGCCGTTTTACGACATTTTTTTGCCACCACGAGTTTTTGTACATGAATAGATGTATCTCCATTTTATTCTCACTTGTAAATTCATTGAAACCGTACAAATCAATATTTTATTCGCACAGAATTATTCGAAGGATACACGAGTGGAATTTCTCTCACGCCTTATCCCTCCATTTACTGCTCTTTTAAGAATGTAAGTATTTTTTATTTATTTTCAAATTGATATAGAATTACCAAGAGCTATGTTCACATGTCATATTTTACTAATTTTAGTGTCAAACAGTAACATTTACTTTGTAATATGATTGTAATGAAATGTTTTCAGACCAAACAAACTGCCAATTGAAACGCTTGGTTTGAGTGATATTTTGAGAAAGATTATGCTGTTTCATCGTACTGGTACGCTGCTAGGATTAACTCCTGCAATGTTTGGAGAATTTATTCAAGCCGGTGGAGAATTTACTTGTTATGTTATACAAATGTCCATTGTCGAAGAAAGTGTAAGTATTTCTACATGAATGTTTTCCGGGAATTTGTATTATAAAGCATATTGTTAAATTAAACCTATTTTATTTTTCGCCATTTTAGAAAGTTGGTGTGGATGATCGTGTCTATAGAGAGTCTCTTACTCGCGTTTTGGAAGCGTGGATGAATATATTAACTGGTGAAAATATAATATAAGAAAATTAATTAATTTTTTTTATTAACTACAGTTTGATCATAGAATTAAGAATAATTCTTAATTTAATTATTAAATAAATTTTTTCAGATATTGCAACTGGTCCAAAGGAACAAATAGTACAGCCAGTCGCCACAAACATTTTCAATACTTATCTTCAAGGTACTTAGATACGGTTATCAATTAACTTTGCATCTACAAATCAACAATTTAACAGACTTAATATATTTTCTTAATCTAATCATTATTATCTTTTACTCAAGCTCATATTTCACCGCCAGAAGGGTTCCGACAATCCAGTGAAGTAATAAAAGAAGATATTGAAGAGGAAGATGAGACGGATACTGTACAATTTAGAGACCAGTTACAGGCCATTGGAGTTTTTGGCCGCTTCATCCTACCACACTCAATACACATTCTCTCAAATCTATTAGGGTATAAATGTCAGGCTTTCCAGGCACAAATTGAGAGAGTGGCGTCACATACTGCTTCTAGGGATACTTGTGAGTAACGTATTGATCATATCGTAAGTATTGATATGGTTTCAAAATAAGCTTATTAAAAAGAGGTAGTCATTGTAAACTATATGTGGGAAAATGATAAATCGAACTAATTCATTGGTTCAATTAAAATAAATTGATAATGAGAAATTATTTAGTTGTAACATCTAATATATAAATAATATATTAAGAAAAACAATTGAATTAAATCTCCTCTGTAGAGTCTTGAACATTCATGGGCTGTTCGTCTGAGGGTTCAATGAATCGCATAGGGTCCAGGTTCCAGTTGTATAAATCAGGAAATTCAAATTCTCTTTGAAAAAATACTCGAGGAAGATTTAGGAAGAATTGAAACTCATCAGAGTCCATGAGACGACCGTGGATGTTTTCATTCAAAAGTTGAATTTTGAGTTTAGGCAAATTATTCTTATCCAAATCAGTCCAATTGTGAACTTGTCCAAATTGAGAGAATGGAAGAGAAAGTTGGTCAAGAGTCATCTCATTGAGTTCAGCCAATTTAAAGATGGTCTGTACTTCACCCTCAAGAAGAAGTTTGTGATCAGTATTGTTCTTCTGTAAGTGGATAAGGACGGTGGAGAACCATTGGGAATTAGGATAAGCTAATAAATATTTAGCGAGGGCCGTAAGTGTGTGACCCTGATGAGGTCTTGGATGGGAACCATAGTGACTTCCGATGTTGACCCAAACAATCTGAAATGTTAATGTTGTGATTCAGAATATTAGAATTATACCACAGAGCAATGACAATATTGTCACTGCTCTGTGAATTCAGAATTATACAATTGAGATTATAATCTCAAAATGTATATATACATTTTATACAAAAGATAGAGAATATAATATATTATATATATATATTATTGTATGAAAAATTATACAAACCTCTCCTTCTTTTACAAAGTAAGCATAGACATTAGCCAAATATTCTTCATCCTTAACTGATGCTTGAGTGACAGTACTTTTTGAACCACGTCCTCGAGTCTTGACTTTCGGTCCAATTAATTTATTTACTGGAGTCTCATTCACTTTCCATCCAGTTGAATCAACGTTTCTTTTTTTCATGAAGGAATTGATTCCATCCAATGTCAAAT
>JAQIVZ010001445.1:0-32884 GCA_034700945.1 Arrhopalites spinosus
TAGAGGACATTCCAAGGTTTGATATGAGCCCTCATACGTGAAAATCGGTTCAGTAGAAGAAAAGTTAGAGTTGCCAACAGATTGAGTTTTTTACCCACAAAAGCATACACTCATTTTAACTAACTGGTCCATAAACAACCATTATAATTTATTATAAATTATTTATAATTAAATTTATAAATTTAATATATTTGAGGATATAATAAAAGAATTATGACTCATTAGCAACTTGCTTTTAAAATTAACAGCATTTGAGTGTGTAAGTACCTTTATGAGAGTTCTCGCAACGTCAAAATGACCAAAGAACACAGCTCTGTGAAGCGGTGTATAGCCTGACGAGTCCTTCACGTTAATGTCACTTCCCTCCCTTTTGATCAGCCACTCTACAACCTGTCATCAAATAAAATTACAAATAAAATGAATTTATACAAGTAAAATGAATTTAGAAACTTGCTAAATATGATTACTTACTTTGGGTCTTCCAGAAGATGCTGAAATATGCAACGCCGTCCGTCCGAATTCATCTCGTATCCGATAAAAATTCTGACAAGTGCTTTTCCATAAAGCTAACAAATCATGATCGCTAATTGAATGATTAGAACCGGTAGCACAAATTTCTTGTCCATGTTTAAGAGACCGACACTTTTCAGTGCAAGTTTCATCTACAACTGAACTCATGATTATGAATTTGTGATATTTTTTTGAATGAATAGTCTGGCCTTATATATGTCAATAAAAATTAATTGTTCGGTTCAAAAGTTAAAAATAGTCCGAGTCTGTCCGAGTCTTGATCAAATGAAATAAATATTAAAATTGAGTTACAATTTACAAACTTCAGCTGTCAGTCTCACTAAAAAAAATTTTGAAGATTTTTTTAAATTTCCCATAAAACAAGGACGAAAGAAATGGTCAAATTATACACATTCAAGTTCACATTTAAGTAGTCTTTTTGGTTATGATTTCTTTATTACATATCCATTAATTGTTTTAACATGATTCGTAAGTAGCTATGAAGGACACAATTATTAGAATATATATTATTGTATATAATAACCACTGGCAAAGTTACTGAAAAAAACAGGAACTGCCCCGTTTCAAAATTTTAATCCCGTCGACGGCCCAATGATTGTCTTTTTTTAATGAGACGTCTATCTTGTTAAATCATTACTATAATTTTGTATGCAATGTAAAATATATAGTAAAGTGTTTAGGTGGACACTTGTAATATATTTACCTCTCATCCACAATAAATATTCTCTTATACATAAATACATTATATACTCATATGACAAAAAAACAGTCTATGTTGACTTATTTATAGTAGACTCTCAAACAATCTCAAACTATAGAAGTAGTCCTAAAATTACACACACTTTCCCTACAATGTTTTCCTTTACTTTTTAACTTGACAGTGAAATTTTCACTCAGTTATATAGTATTTTATAATTAACTAATATTGAATTATATTTGTAATCCAAGAAGACTCAACTATTTTTAAATTAATATTAAAATAAAATCATAAAATTGACGACAGCGTAATTCTGTAAACACTCCAACGCTACTGCTTTCGTTATGACATAATTATTATGAAACAGTATCGAGAAGGTGTTACGTACACATTAAAAGACTTAAGTATATACTTACTGACGCTTACTATACATTAGGTTACTATATTTTACAGGGTAATTCATGATATATTGGATGACTTGTTTTACGGAATTTGTTTTTTTATACATAATAAGTTTCCTTATGTAGCGGTCATTAACTCTCTCTCTTACAATTAGTTTACAAAGTTATATGTGCAATAACTGCCCTTTTTTGACATTCCGTTGATATACAGAAGTATATGATATATATATTTATAAGAAATATTTTGTTGTTGTACTAGGTTCAATGTGTTAATATTTATGTGTAATTTTACAGTAAAGTAGGCTCATATAAGTTCTTTCAGTAAGGATGTGTGATTCACAGATGATTTTTCCAAGTCTTGTTATTAGGGGGAATATATATTTATAAACATATATTATCCCATGTAATATTATAATGAACATATATATCAAACCTATAATCATCATACTAATATGAGCTATAACGGCTTTTTCTATTATCAACTATTACTGTATTATTATGTACTATTGTAATATTATTGTAAATCCTATTCTTAAAAAGTAGTAATAGTTGCATTTTGCAAAAGTAAAGCTTTCAATGTCATATATAATATTTAAATATTTAGTTTCATACTGAGTTTTTTTCTCTTCTTACAAATCAACACAATCGACAAAAAAAAATCAAATTGAACATCTCGTTTCAGATAGACTCTCATTTCTGTTTGTATACATCTAACTATAAATTCAAAAACTTCAACAATGGCATCATCCTCTGTTAAGAGAAACTCTTAATACGGATACGAATGAAAGGATTCAATAGTTTATTATCAATCTTTTTTTCGTGTTAAAAATAATATATCTACTTATCTATAAATATCTATCGATTGAGATTGAAAATTGAAGCAGCAGAAAACGAGTACGTTATATAATCTATAGTAATGAAATTGGACAGGTACAAGGACACACAGGTACATGACAGATAGTACGGCATGTCTTAGATTGACAGAAAATACTGAATAAACAGACCGAATTATTGGAAGGAATAATTTTGAATTTTTTTATGTACCTGACGACAAGAGATTTTGTAAAAGAATGAGTTTTTTTGTTCTCTCACATTCTGTTGCTAGTAGTTTGATTGTGTGTAGTGAAAATCGCCAAAGTCAAAGAATCTGAACTTGTTTCTTCTAGAACAGATTGCCAAAAAATCAAAATTACTGACAATTTTAATAATGAATAAATGATATGTATATAGGTACATAATATTGATTATTAAAATATACTTTTAACGTTGTGGCAGAGGGACAACAACTTGGACCTACGCACAGAATTGTCAAAAAAACAAAAGTTAAGACAAGTCAAAAATAGCTTTAAAAAACAATAATTGATTATTTTTCTTACGTAAGATACAGGAAAATAACCAGTTTTGCCATTAACTATCCCTTCATACCAGTTTTCATCAATTCGATTCACCAATTCAATAATATCACCTTCTACATTAACAAATAATAAAGGAAAATTCAAATCATCGTAAAAAATTATCAATTAAAAAAATATGTTGTAAAGACTTACCTTTAAATCCCAATTCGCCAAAATTTTCTGCAATAAAAAAAGTTTACAAATAGACACATTATTATTTGGAATCAAATTTTTTCCTCAAACTACGAATAATTTCATAGTATCCTTACCTGGTACAAATTCGTATAATGCTTTACAGCATGGACTCTGCATGCTTCTGCCAGTTGATGATTTAAGAGGTGGTGTAATTGGGGTCGATGGAAAAGAAGAAGTTGTTGAAGAAGGAGCTGTTGATCCAGGATGATTTGCTGAAAAGTATGGCGGTGGTGGTCCATTACTCGATGAATCAATCAAATTATTTTCCATAGGATGACTGATTGATGATAGATCTTTAATAGTTTTTGGTCTATATTCTCTTTTAGGTCGATTCGCTGCTTCGCGTTTCTTTTCTTCAAGAGCTTCAGTCAAGTCTTTCATAATCTCGGCACACTGCTTGTGATACTGAGAACAGAATTTTAAAATCACATTTTTTAGTTAACAATGAAGAGCGTATTGTCTTAATTACAATCTGCTAAATGTAAATTACCTCGTATAAACATTCTGCGAAAGCGGCTAACTGAGACACTTGCTCGACATCATTCTGGAGAGAAAATCCCATAAAAAATTGTCTTGTTAAAGAATCTCTCTTTAATATTACAATTATTAATTCTATTTTTGTTATTACTGATGAATCACAATTTTACCTCCAACAAGTTGTGCATGCCCATTTGGGCCAGATGCAAGCTCTCAGTGAATTTGTCCTCGGCCAGTCTAACTTCTTCTTCAGAAATACAAAAAATAATGATCTCGTATTAGTCTTAAATATGAGATTAAATATAAGTACTATTTATTTACCTTCAGAAATGTTTGCTGCACTTCCTTTCGCCAACATTTTTCGTTTCTTGCAATCAAAATCTAATCGACGACCTTTAAGAAACAAAAATTCAACATTATTTTTTGGACATTACGTAGTTTTATTTTAATTCATTCAAACACGATCTTAACAATATAACCACTTAGTAAGTGTGCCACTTACTAAAAAGTTTTTTTCGATGGTGACTGACTTCTTTTAAATCTTTTGTTTGCAGTTGATGTAATGGATCTAGAAAATTTTGTTTCACATTGTCATCTAAACTATATTTTACATCAGCCATTTGTTTTAATGTCTCTCCAGCCTTTAAAAACCAAAACAGAACATGACAATGTGATCAATTATACATTTCCTTTATCCTTCAAATTTTGAGTTTCAAATAAATGTAAATTTACCAAAGAAAGAGCTTGACCAAAAACATTATCATCCCCAAGTTTTCGTCCATAAGTTAGCATACATTCTCCAAGAACTCCCTCCGGTTGAGGATAAGTGGCTGCCTTTGCTTGACCTGACAGCTTTGATATTCGGGCAACCGCCACCATTTTAGCTCTTGCCTTAAAATTACAAACAAGAGTATATTATAATATAATTAATAATATATTATTAAGAATGACACATCAAAAAACATGCACTCAGTACTTTATCAAAAATCTTGTGAAATAATTACCGTCGGATTGGGCTGTAGATATTCTTTTGTCTTCATTTGTAAATCATCAACAAGATCATATGTGATATCTGTCTTCTTTTCCATATCCACAAAATCATCATCAAAAGTTGTTTTTTCTACAGTCCCTATCTTTTCGGACACAAATTGATTTGCTTTGTTGATCTGTTTCTTGAGACCTGTAAAGTTTCACAATAAAATTTTGATACATTTCCATGACCTAAAATTTGAAACTTTTTTCATTTAATATCTAAGAAATTCTTTAAATACTTGGGTGATTGAGATCAACATATTACATATTAAATTGTAGTTTAAAAACTGTAGAGGTTACCTGCAAAGGCCATGTTGAATTATGAGAATAAATTCAAATTGTAACACTTTTCAACAAAATAGTCTTTAAGGATGTTCCAAATTAAATTGGATCTTGCTAATTATTCCTGCAATTTACAAAAAAGTTGAGATAGTACGACAAATGTTTATATTTTACCTGTTTAGTATGTAAAAATAAATTAGTATAAAATATCTATTATTCTCTCTTCAATCGTCCGTTACTACGTACAATCTACACAAAATAAATTTGATAAGATATAAAGTAATACTTGTAGAGAGCCCTTTTGCGTGTCAATAAGTATTAATTATAGTAAAAATTAAACATACGCATGTTTAAATAATAAAATAATTACATGGATTAAACTATAATGGTGCTTTAAAGTCAACAAAATAAAAAAAAGAAAGAAATTTCATAAATCATGATGACTATTTGAAAGTTTAAAAGTACACTCACTTGTGCGTCTTGAATTTTAAAGTTTGTTTTTTCTTCAAAAGACACAAAAATTCGATGAAAAACTCGGAAATAAAACACTCACACAAATAACAGCAACAGGTGATGTTGGAAAGGAATTTTTTAGAAGGAAATAATAAAATTTGGAAGAGATAAAAATGGAAAAGGAGGAACCTCTAAAAAAATAAAAAACAGTCGAGTTCTCGACTTGCCAAAGTAAGTCGCTAAGAGAGCTCAGACAGATGTTCCTTGGCAGTTATACTGTATTAGTCATATGTGTTACTTGTAAACTATGGTTATATACATATTTGACCTCTTGCTGTGTCAAAACCTGACTTAACTGTGTTTTTTCTCTTTCTGATGATTACACACTATGTCCTCATATTATACACATACACTTCCCTAACTAAACTTGTGTTAAGTTATAACCATTGTGGGTGTAAAATGCTTCTTCCATGAACGAGTTATAACCTTACATGTCTACCTCAATTTATAATAAAATGTTGATCGTTGTTATTAGTCTATATGTAAGTAGGTAGTGTACCATTTTAATATTATTATTTAGTATCTTTATTCTTACATCAGTGCTTACACAGTGTGTTACACTAATACGATAATTTTGAAACACAATTTTGACCATACAGAGTCTAGTGCTTAATTTAATTTCGTCAATCCAAATTATTTCTGTAAATACACAGTCTCATCATTATTACTTTACAGGAGAGTAGGATGACCACAGAGACAGAGTCTAGCTCTCTGACAGAAAGGACAACAACAGATTTGAGAAGGGATTGAAAGCATTTTCAATATTTATATTTTCATGACAGTATTATTTAAGCCTAGTCCAGTTTACTTTGAGATACAAATTTTTTCTCTCCAAAGTCCAAAGCATATCAGTTTCTAACCGGGGCAAGCAAAAAGTAATTACTGATAAATAACACCGGCTTGTTTGGCTTCAATTTAAATAAACACGTGCGTTGAGTCGACTTTTGTCGTTGGCATTCGGGTCTTTATTTTTTATATCGATCCGAAATTTCTCCCTACACAAATTGATAAGAAAAGTCACAGTGTAGCGTATATTTTGTTTATAATTTTTATTACATTTACATGTTTATGAATGCTTTCATTCTTACTATTTACTTGTACTTTTCAAAGTACTGTAAATAGTAAATACAATTTTAAAATGCTGCAATATATCATTTTTATTTAATATACACAAAATATTATAGTCATCATAAAAACATTTACTTCTTAGTTCAAGGTTCTCTCTCTAAAAATAACTTTTAAAGTCGTCATTTTTTGGTCATCTCACCTTGATGCCAAGTAGATGCATACAAAAATATTGCCCAGGTCCATATTATATTTACTAAAATTCCTGGAGTTTGCCATCAATACATATTGAGATCTCTTTAAATAGCAATCCTTTGAAAATATAATATAATTATTTCTGGTTTCAAGCTCTTAAAACAAAAACTCTGAATAAAATCTGTTGTACACAGTAAAGACAATAATTGTTATAATTAGAATGAAGAGTACAACAAGCCTTTCTCAATTTTAATTTTTGTAATTAATTCTTTAGAATTTAATTGAAAACTCAAATAGTCGAGACAAACAGTAAAATTGTTATATTTAACCACCACAAATACATAAGGACTTTGACAAGTGTGGATCTTTTGTAGTGTAATAACAATTGACGCATTTAAATGAATGTAATAATAGAAAAAATGCTTTATTGTAACAAGTGAGCCCTTTTCAGTGAATGACAATTTATTGTCATGCTAAGTGGTTTGTGTAGCGTTAGCGTTAGATCAGAAGCTACTCATAGCGTTCAAATAAAAGTAAAATTTTAATCTTTTTCAATGTCATCCTAGTAAGTAGTTACATACATTAAACTATGCATCCTGGTTTATTTTTTCTTCCTGTTACATATCATAACAATAATATTATGCTGTAAAATTGTTTTATGAGCTAAAATTCTTACACCTACTAAAGACAGATAAAAAAATTTGAAAAAGAAAATGCAAGTGACGAAGAGATTTGATTTTCAGTAAAAATACAAAATTTTATTGTCTCAACATTTATAAAAAAAGAAGGTTAGGTTGTTATTTATAGAAAAAGACAATTTAACATTTTAAGGCTCAACAGCAGTCTGATATGATAAAAAAATATAATTTTGAACAGTACAAAAACATTGTTGAATTTAGACCCTTCCAATCCTTACACTCGTCTTGCCATTATCAGAGTCAATTAAGAAATGAGATGTTTTTACAGAAGTTCGAAGGGGAGATCCCTTCGCTGGAGGGCCAAACAGAATAGGGAATTCGGTCATTGATGGAGAGAATGAAGAAGTGACGGTGGTCGTTGGTACAGTAGGGGGTACAATTGAAGCAGGCCGATTTGCTACAGTGGAAGACTCAAATTGTTCATCTTCATCATAATTTTCATACTCATCAGACGCCTCAGTAGTAGATGAGGATGGGACAACTGAATCTGACTGAAGAGACGGAAGAGGATTCACATTTTCCTCTTGGGCTGATGGTGGTAATTCTCCAATATGGGAGCCAGAAACTCTAAAGCCTTTTTCATCTGCAGTATAATGAACTGTGAATGGAGTGCCTATACATGACCCAATTTAAAATTTAACATTTTGAGTAATTTTTAATGAAAATTATTTTCTTATAAAAAAGTTTAACAGTACCTTCAGGACTTATCCATGAATACTGGCCAATTTTAAATGTGGCCAATTGACCATTGACCATTTTGAGCCCTCCTCTTTCAGACTTTTTTGTTCCATCAGCTGAAATGGTTTCAAAATTATAGTTACCTTTATTATCATTATTTTCTGTAAACTGTTCGATGGGCACAAGTGCTCTGCCTTGGATGCCTTCGATGGAATTTCCGGAATCTAGAGCCAATTCTCTTTGAATTGGACGTCTAAGTGGTTCTTCACGTCGACCAAAGTTACGAGTGGCCATGAGGTATCTTTTGTAGGAAGTTGAGGAGACAACGCTCAACATTGTCAAGAATGATAGGAGAATGGTCTATTTTAAAAAATAGTTTTAAAAACTAAACAAAATTATATTAGAAAGTATAGCTTAAGATATTCAATGGAAAAAAACTTACAATTTTCATTTTTTCAGAAATCACCAGAAAAATTCTTCAAAACTTTGTAAAAATTAAAATAAATATTTTTCTCTCCTTTTCAAATAACTGAAATGATGTTTTCACTTTCAGTGGGAATGTCAAAGTAAATGAGTGGAAGTTGAAAGACAGACTTTTATAGTCACTGGAGAAAAAAAAACTTGTTGAAAAATTGTCAAAAAATTATGAAGGGATAATGTGGAGCTCATAAAAATATTGATGGTACCTTAGCATTGACATTTTTGAATTGTGGACAGCACGCTGTAACTACAAGGGACGCATTCAATCATCATTAAAAATGGAATAATAAACCTTGAAAAGGTTGATGGACCAACACGTAAAGAGTTTACATGACATTGAATTTTCAAAGTGCAATAACACATACAATCACAGAAACTGAAAGTTATGTATAACAATGTACATCATGAATGATGACTTCAGGTGAGTGTGTGTTAGTTGGTGGGTTCATTTATGACTCTGGATAAAATTTACAGTTTACAGCTCTTACGTGTACGTGTGTCTGGTTTGAGACCAAAAGACTTATTTTCATTCTCCTTTTTTTCTCAAAAACTCTTTTACGAATGAATTTATAATTTTAATCTTCACGTTTCCTCTCCACTTACTATATTTTTATAACAGTAATTTATGTCTAAACGATCTCTTTTTGTACATTTTACCGACTCCAAGTGCCAAAATCCCAAGAGATTAAACCGTAAATGTATATGCGTGCCCTTTGCCTAAAAATGGGTGTCCATGAACTGAAAACGAGTCATTTGTTCAATTTTTTCCCTTCTCTTTTGTTTTAGGGACACCCCCCTAATACGTACAACAAGTAAAGTATTAAATTAAGTCCTGTGATTTTGTTTTGGTGGACTCTCATTCTTCAAAAAATTCAGTCTTTTATTATGAATTTTTTTCGGCTTGTTTTAAATGGTAGAAAAGATTAAAAGGGGCAAAAATATGACCAAAAATAAATTGCATTGTTATGACCTATTGGATTAATTTGGGTAAAAACTTTTAATTATGATTATTTGCCACCTTGTAAAATACAATTAAATGTACTATCCAACTCAATAATTTGTATATATAATTCTGAAAGAAAACAAAAATGATTAATAAAATCAAAATTTAAAATTAAAACCATTGACCTGGATTTTTTATTACACTAATGTCCTCAATACTAAAAGTCCTAGAGGGTAGATCAGTATTGACTTTTGGAATGTTCTCAGTAGTAGAAGATTCAGTATCTTTGAGAGACGAATCATTCACGTCAGTATCTCTTGGAGACAAATCACTCGTGTCACTAGACACAACTTCCGGTTCAACCGGTTCAGTCCCCACTGACTTTGGTAGTTCATCCTGAATAAACGTCTTGACTGTGTCTGTTGGAGTGGAGGCTGGAATAGTTTCAGTGGTTCCAAACTCTTGACGCTTAGACTCCACCACAACATTTGGAGACACATGAAAAGTTTTCGGATCAGGAATGTCAGTGTCACTCAGTTCTTGAATGACATCTTTATGAGTTTTGATAATATTGGGGATATTGATATTGGGCAATGAAAACCCCACACCATCAAATATTTGTTTTTTGGCTTCATCCATTGCCCTTTTCAAAGATTCTCGAGACTCAGTACTACTAGACCGTCCAATCTGAGACCTGGAATGATAAATTACATATTTTTTATAAAAAAGTTTATTGCCCCATTGAGATTGAGAATATTAGTGAGAAATTTCATATTAATTTGTACAAGCTCTTTGTTGATCTCGACCCTCGGACTCTCTCTCTATTGAGAAGGGCTAGACGAGCCATTCTACGAAAACGATCAGCTCCATTTTCATTTTCTGTGGTGAGGAGATCATTCCTTTCACGAATATCTTCAATACTTTCATCCCCAGCAGCTGGAGCAACATGAAATCCTCTTAAAAGTCGACGCTTCCATTCACGAGTTTTTCTTCCCATTGCAGCCGCTAAAAATAATGATAATATCTAATTATTAAAGACTAACTTTTGAGCAATTATTTTTTTATGTGGGAGGGTAAGAATTATTTTTAGAAATAAAATGATCTCACGTCTCTCAGCCTTGCTCGATACTTTCATGCCATTGAGACGGAATACTTCAAATAAATCACAACGGAGGGCTGATATTTCTCCCTTCACTTCATTCACGTCGTCCTCTGTGACCTGGGTCTCCTCCGCTTTTCTTTGGAGTCCACTCACATAACGCCAAACCAATGCCCTCATCACTGCCGTGTACTGTCGACCTTGCTCTTTCAACTCGGCACATCGTGCTTCTCTCTAACATTAAAGTATTTTTTAATTATTTATTTTCATTGTAATAAAATTTCATTTTAATATGAAACTCACTTGTTTGTATTTGCCAAATTTTGAAAATCCAGGAATGAGTCGAGTTAGTAGACGCTTGAGTTGTTTAGGAGTTGGAACCAAATTAAATGGAGATGGTAATGTATTGTCCTCATCAAAGTAACTTAACCAAAGTTTAGTTCGAGCAAATTTCCATTCCGTGTCGGCTTCTTCCTGTACAATATATTTTAATTTTTTTTGTCTTTTGTATGTGTATTAATTTAAAATTAATACACGTTAAAATTCATAAAAAAGTATTACAGCAATCGTGGCGTACGTATTCGACAACATGGCAATGAGAAGATTGAGCAGGACGATGACCTAGAAATTATTTAAAACCAAAAATATTTAGCAAAAGAGACGGATGGATGACTGATTGGTATCTACATATTGTAAAATTACACTCTATTTTTTGTCTGAAAATTTGTAGAAAGTTCACACTGGTTCTGTCTCTACATTCAGTTTCTGTCATTTAATATTCCCATAATTGAGGATGGGACATTGACTATAGGGGTCAAATAAAATAGTCACTGTGAATGTACCAATACAATCAAAGTTATCAGTCACCAAGAACACTTTGTACAAATCAGCACAAAAAGAAGAGGAATCTTACTGTCTAATACCAATCCAGCCATCTTCTTTCAATGGAAGAAAATTGTTTTAAAAAATATTGAAAATAAACTGACATTGATGACATGAAAACTTCCAAAAATTAAGAGGCCCCAGAATCTTGTGTATGACTTAATCCCTGTCAGTTCAAAGTCACTCAAGTCAATCATTCCAAAGGATGCCCAAAAGAGTGACTGTGAAGACTCAAATAAACTGTCGTTCTTTTACATTTTAGCCATAAACTGTCATTATTTACAACAATTTGAAACTAAAATTTACTTTCCAAAACGACGCCATTTGATACAAGACTCCGCTGAATTTTTCCAATCAGGTTGACCTACAATTTTACATAAAAAATTAAATTAAATATTTAAAAATAAATACTAGAGTTTATATTGTAAATGCTTGCCATCTGGGAGGGAATAACATTTCTCTTTTTCCAAGTCCGCAAAGTACCACAAAAGTTGGTTCAATCCACAGGCAAAAGCAAAGAGGACGAGAGTGTAGAAGAAGAAAAATTTGAGAATGTCATACACCTGTTATTATCAGTACATGAATCCAATTAATAAATTATTCATATCTCGTTCAAACTATTAAATTATTCTTTTTTTAAATTATGACCATTCGATTCAGAGATATTTGCAATGGACCCAAGTGGGGATTGATAGTGGACACGTGGACTAACTTTAAAGCACTGAAAAAATAATTTTCAAGAAATTATTTCGCAAAACAACATTAAGTTTTTCATAATTAATTACCTAACAATATTTGCTGCCGCAAATAAGCCTTCAGCAATTAATTGGGGATCAAAGTCATTCCAATTTTCTCTCGACACATAAGCTTTGGCAGGATCTCTAACAATTTTAAAAAATAAAGTATCACTGATTCCCAATGAGCCACGTTTTGGAAATTAATAATTAAATTTACATGGCTATTTCTTTTTGTTGTTCAATGTATGCCCAAGTTCGGAAAAGGGCTACAGAACAGTACAAAGAATTTCGTAAAAAATCAATCACATTCCACATATCGCTCACATAATTGAGAAATCCTTCTCTCAGTAACTCTCTTGTCTCTTCAAGAATAAATCCTACATACAATTTAATTTTCAATTAAATGTGACATTAATTTACAAAAATAAAAAGTTAATTGGCTGCATTTTGACGTCTCTTAGGATAGTAAGCCATTTTTCTAAGGACGATATAAGCAGTGTATCAGTAGTAACCAATAATGGCTGAAAATTCTAAGAGGTCAAATCCGATCAATTTTGTTGATGAAGACTGACCAAGAACATAGACAGCAATAAAGCATTCCAAATATTGTGGAGGATTTCCTCGTTGTGGTTTCAAAACTTGGGATGCTTCTCCAGTGAACCATTCTCTCTTTTTCTGTATAAAATCCAGTAAATGCTCCTCCACTCGTTGAGAGACCATAATGAGAAGGACTGAAGCATAGTCAATGGAAAAATAGTTAACTCAATTAAATCAGTAATTAAAATTTAATATAAGTATAATATTCACCCAAAAACGAGAGGTAGGAAGCCGCATGAGTTAAAAATTTCTGAAAGAATAATTGGGCCTATATAAATATATATATAATTCGGATTAAAGATTAAGTTGGGTATTACCATGAAGGGTTTTCTCATTAGCTTTCCACTACTACTTTTCGGAGCCAACATATACCACAGGCAGTAGAACGGGAAGGTGAGAACTATCCTGAGTATTTCCATGCCTAATGAATTGTAAAATATATTCCCCACTTGAGACTTTATCAACATATGTAGTAAGTACATGCCAAAACACAATAATTTTGTTTTGAAAATTAATTAAACTTTTAATTTTACATTTGCAAAATGTTGTCTTTTGTCGAAAACCGGGGAGACCATCATACCAAATTGTGGCCAAAAGTTGTTGCACCCATGGATGACCAATGACCTGTTTTAAATTAAAGAAATGTTTTAAACTATTTTATTTTATTTTTTGAGTATAAATTCATTACTCTCTTCTGCTTGTACTTGATGGCCAATCTGAGACGAGCTAGACCATATTCACGATCATGAGTATCTGTATCCTCATCTCTCATTATGTTGGGATCATAATTAAGCATTACACACAATTCGTACGATGTTCTCGTTCGACCTATCAACTCAACAGCAAAATCTTGGCATTTTTTGCGAAGTTCCTACAATTATAATTAATTTACGTGTAAATAAATCGATTTAAATAAAAATAAAATGTTATATTCAATATTAAAATAATTTTTTACTAAATAGTCTGCCCGAAATTCATTCTCTGACACGGCCAATCGTTTCAATTCCCATGATAATTCAAATGAGGTCAACAAAGGGTCCGTTGATGTAAGTGCAATGAGAGATGGACTGGCTAGAGCCTTGTAAGAGTTTATTCTGGATGCTGAGTAACGCAAAGAATCTTCTCCCAACTCGAGGGCACATTCACTGCACTTGCATCTTAAAAAGGTAATTTTAAATTATTATTTTAACCAGATTTTCAACATTAATTTTAATAGTAGAACTGACCTGATGTCATGGGGTAGTGGTAATATTGCGCCTGTGGTAATATTACAATATGTAACTCAGTTTTTTTACTTTATAAAATGTTAAAAGAAATTTACCTCTATCAAGTAAAAGTTTCAAAATTTCATAATTATTTCGATGAGCAGCAAGCATCAACGGCGTTATTTCGGCTAAACAAAGATGAAAATATTATATTTATAATTAAATTATGCTGGCTTACATTTTCGTGCCGTTTCAAACCATGTTTCATACCTGTAAAAGTAGCTGTGTCTCGATCAATATTTTCCCAACTCTGTACAATTTAATTTAATTTAAAATAGTTTAAACTTTAAATAACTAAATACAAAATATATAAAATTACGTAAGGCCCTTCTCCTTCATGAACTAATTCTTCATGCTCCAGTAAAAGTTCCACAGCTTGATCATAAAATAAATTAAATATATCATATTAAATTAAATTAAAATGCATTTAAATTTTAAATGTAATTCAAGTGTACCTTCAACGAATTGTTTGTCAATGGCATGAAGAAGGGCATCCTCTGTTTTGATGCCCATCACAATTAATAATTCCACCATGGACAGATTCTCAGCTTCAATGGCCATGAGAAGGGCTCCCCGTCCCAATGAATCCACAGCATTTATGTCCACTTCTCCATTGCCCAATTTTTGACTCCTCTGAATTACTCTACTCGTAATCACAATTACAACCTTTTCTATTACAATTAAACCATTTTTACCTCCTGACTGTGGCCAAGTCCCCTCTGTCTACAGCCAGCAAATATTTTTTTTCATTGGACGAGAGTGTTTTAGGCAATCGAGGCATCCGAACTTTAGTCTCTTCAGAGTCATACCGCCCCTAAAATCCATTGCATTATATTTTTAACAATTAAGATTAATTACTAGATAATTGTCTCAACGTTACATAAATGCAATCTTTAATAGGGTCATTGTTTAGAATGGCATGACAAGGTTAATGGGCTAATGACACAAATTGGTAAAAGATAAGTCTCTCGTTTTCATTTTACAAGAAAAAAATATCAATTTTTACCTCTTCTGCCAACGTATTTTGACGTTGTATTGCAGCTGCCTTCCTAAACATTTTAGACATTTTTATTTATTTTTTAACTCCAGTCCATGTAGATTCCCCTCACTCCTTTCTTTTAAGAAAAATAAATCACTAAATTCACCAAACTAATGACTCTCCTTGACGTGAATTGAGAACATTGAAAATATTTTTGAAATTTTATGTGAAATCAAAGAAATGAAAAGTGAAAATAATTTCCTTTTTATTTTCTGATAATGAGTCCAACAAAAGAAAAGTTGATTCTAGACAGACAAGTTGGAAGAAACTAAGCCGATTTTATAAAAATTACTTTTTCTAGTGACAAAATGGAATGGGAAGCCAATAAAGTAAGTGCAGTCAGCTCATTTGTCAAGTAGAGGAGGTCACCTAATTAAGAAAACTGATTCCATATCTTTTTTTGCACAACAAAAATGAATGAGCACAAGGTAAACTTAATTAAGGGGAATTATCTGTACATAAACAATCCCATCTTTTTTTTACTTTATTTACAACATTTTGTGCCAATTCATAATTTGCAAAAATTCAAGTATTTTTGATTCTAGTTTTCTCTAAAATTCCTGAAAATTGATAGAAACACACCCACACATAAAATTGGCACTACATGTACATGTGAATGAATGATCATGAGTGTCCTTGACCTTAGAACTGATGAGCTTAGTTACGTAGGGGGAGAAATATTAGGGAGAATAATTTTGAGAGTATAAGCCCAAATCTCTAAAATCTAGTCAATCCTTTAATGCCCGTCAATTTAAAGAAACTTGTACAAGTTTTTTAGAAGAAGACTACGTAGTCTTCCCTAGAACCAAAGTTTTACGCATAAATTTGTACATAATTGATACAAACAAATTAAACATGGAAAATATGATAGACACACTCTACAGTCGTTCGTAAAGATAAAATTGTTTACCTTTTAAGTAAAATCCACGACTCTAAAAGTGAATTCTTTGACATTCAATTATTTTGTTGTGACTCAAGTGAGGATCTTTTACAGTATTTTGACTAATAAACGTGATTTTAAATCTCTCATTTGGTTAACACAAAAATAATAATAAAATAACAACGTGAACCGGGAGATAAGTAAAATAAATGAGAGACTTTATTGTATTTACCAATTTCAAATCTGTCAATACTTCCGATACAATGAGTGAAGCTTAATCTCCATTAGACCTACTTCTCACTCATTTTGTAGAGATTAAGTTTTAAGTTCACTTACACAATTTTGTTGAATATATTTCATGAGCTTAACATAAAAAAATGAAGGAAAAAATGAGACTTTTTCTCCATTACATGCAGATTCCAGTTCCACAGTTTCCATAATGTGCCATGTAATAACACCAGAAAATTAAAATTCTGGTTGAATGAGACTAAATAGTTTATTTAAACGATTTTTGTCTCTCTCTTTCCTTCCACTCAACTGGCTTTAAGTACCAGCTAACCTTTTTTGTACTTAGTCTTCTCTTGGACCAATTTAAAGCATTCAAGGCCTTGATTCCACTCATCCTCCATCGCCACAACCTTCATCCTCCTACCCCTTTTTAATTCTCAACTATAAATAAAACCTTAAATTTGACATTGTTTTCTTTTCTCATCATAAATTCAACCATTAAATTAACCAAATTTTAATTTAACTACCCTGTAAACTACCCCATTAGGATATTTATAATTTTCACTATTGAAAATCATTCTACAAACACACAACTTGAGTACAATGTATCATTCCAATGTGCGTCAAAGGGAGTTTATTTATTATTATTAGTCAAGCTTTAAATATTTAATACTCTCATTTATTACTAGTTAAAATTATGAAACCACAAAATAATTTATGCAACAGGTCATGGATACAAAAAAACCAAATGATTAGGAATTTGAAACTAACTGACGTCAAAGTAAGAGTAGTAGAACTTGCAAGTAGTCAGTCTTTGTCTTTTACATGTTTAATTTCCTTTTTGTTAAAAATGACTCTAGAAAATTTGATTCATAATCCCATGATTATGGATAATGGGGGAGGGAGACTAAGAAATTGTACGGGAGAATAGTCCATATGTTCCTCATTTTAAATCCTGATCACGTCTACATCTTGACTCTCTGTAAATCACAAGGGGTTTTCAAGGAGGAGGAATGTTGGAAAATTTTATCCACTACCCACACCTTTTTCTACTTTCCCCCTTTACTTTTTTATTTGTGGAAAGTTCAGAAACCTAGAAAAAAATGGACGCTAATTTCGGCGGCGGTAATTTTAATGAAAGTGGAGGTAAATTTAATGCCCGTAGTGGTAAAAATAATAGAGTGGAGTCAAAAATAATTGCATGGCGGTAAAAATATTAGAACGGCGGTAAACATAATGTAGAGGAGATAAAAATATTAAACAGACAGTAAAAATAATTGAGTGGAAGTTAAGTTATTGCTTTTGACGGTAAAAATTAAAAGACAGGAGTAAAAATATTTTAATGGGTGTAAAAATATTAAAGTGGAGGCAAATTAAATTTCTCAGCACTGAAAATAATAAAAGGCAGGTATAAATTATAAAATCAATTTAAAATAATTAAAGTCACTTTAAAATTAATAAACGTTGAGGTAAACAATTTGAAAATTTGATATTAAAGTTAGGTACAAAAATTTTAAAGCTGTTTTTGAACAGTTATAATGGCAAGATAATTAATTATGTTATGAATTACTTTAGTTTTCTAAATCATTTTTAGTCGGCAAGTAAATAATGAAATCCAAAAAAGGAAAAACTAAATACTCTTTATGCAGCCAAAATAAATTAGTAAAACACAAAATTGACCAATAATTTAAATCAAACAATTTTCTATAGTTTTATTTTAATTATTGAATCCAATTGGTAAGAGACTAAGTTTCAAAATCAGTATTTAATCGTTTTTGTTGGTGATATTGATCTTTGTCTTATGAAAATTGTCATTTAACTTTTCATACCATTATATTTAATTTAATAATGTTCACCACCACTTTCAACATGTTTAACTCAAAATTTAATAAATTTACCTCCACATGCATTATTTTTACCTCCCAAGAATTTACCTCTACTTTTATTATTTTTGCCTCCGTATTAATTATTTTTACCTCCAAAATCAACATTTTTGCCTCCCAAGAATTTACCTCCGTTTTAATTATTTTTGCCGCCAAAATCAATATTTTTACCTCCCAAAAATATACCGCTACTTTCATTATTTTTACCTCCGTTTTAATAATACCCCCAAAAAAATTTGTGATACGGAGTAGCTATACTCAAAAAATTCTTCTTAGTCTCCTCCAAAGTCTCAATAGTTAAATTTTACATGAACAATTATTCTTGTGACTTTTTTTTAAAACCACAAAAACTCAAAAAGTAATCATTTTTATTTTAAATTCTCTCCAAACAGTACATAAACTACAACAAGTACTCCCTTTCGTGGACTTTCTCTTTTCTAATTAGTTTAGAAAAAACTTTCTCCCTACCTGTTTGCACAATACAGGTGAATGAAGATGCAAATCATTTCTCACTTTCACTCTCTCGAGTTTTCCTTGTATTTAAATTTTACAAAATTAAAAAACCACAAGTTTTTTATCAATAATTTTAATTAAACTCTTCCTCGCCCTCCCACTCCAATATTTATTAAAAAAATTGTTAATTAAATATGACTAACTATACTTTTTTTCTACAGTATGAGAAGTTCAATTAAAATCAAGGTAAAGTAGTAGTAAATAAAGTAATAGTTAATAAATTGCACTGCTGCTACTCGTGCATTCATAAGTGTATAAAATACATTGAATTTCATGAAAAATTAGTGTTGTGGACTAATAATAAAATAATAAATAAATTCAATATACCAAAAGAAAACAAAAATAAAGACAAAGAACCATGTCAGATTCTGACCTAATCAATGTCACTCATTATTCTCTTCCTTCCTCCATGCAAAAAATATCGTCTGGCAAAGTAGAAAATTGATTTTGCCAATACAAAAACTCGAGTACTACCTATTTTTCATTATATTTTGGGATAAAATAGCAGCTGTTGAATCATCCTCAAATTTCTTTTTCTGTGTCTCAAAAAAACTCCCTGTAAAAAAAGTCCTTGTGGAACATGTAACATATGGAAGTGAGATATTGGGATGATGAGGATGAAGTCTATTGTATTTCAGAAGAGTCATGTATCGTCAAAAGTATAATCTGGGGGGCTAAAGAAGAAGGAGGAGGGAGTCTTATGACTTTAACCTACTAAGTATATGTATAACCATAAAAAAAGTCTCTTTTGTTAATGTTAGAGAACATTTCCTTATCACTCTCAACCACGACGACCAACGACTAGTCTTTTAAAGTTAATGACTGACTTGAACTTACACCTACACTTGGTCATTATAACAAATAAAAAATCCTCCCTCACACTCTCCATTATTTTTTTTTCTCCATTTTTTACCAAAGTCGAGAGTAATAAGGAAAATCTTTTTCAATACAATTGTACACAACTCGGTCAGTCCATTAGATTAACAATGACAAAAGAAAATTAAACCAAAGAAATCTCCTTTCTCCTATAACACGCGCCGGACATTGAGACATGAAAATGGAAAAGAATAAAAAAAAAAGTTTTCTTTGTAATTTTTTTCCGTCTCTTTCTTTCACCACTTGACCACATGCGGATTCATGCAAGTTAATCTGGACAATAATAAAAAAATATGGAGGAGAAAGTGGAGACGACAAGGCAAAAAATTTGAACAAAAGGAAGGAGAGAGAGAGAGAGAAAGTCTTGTTGTGGATGTAGAACAATACATCAATTTTCTCATAATAATTTCTAAAGAAACATTAAAAAACTTTTTTGGGGGTGTTATTAACTGTGTGTTCTATATATAGGAGATTTTATTTAAGTGGGATTCTCAAATTAAAAAAATGTCTCGTCAAAAAATGTGCTTCTTGAAATCATTTTGTGATCAGTTGGCTCTCTCTCTCTGTCTCTGTCTATGCGTATTAAGAATGGATGGGAGGGGAATTAAGCAGAAATGAATGGGACTGAAAGTAAAAATATTTTGAGAATTGAATATGGTGACTCTACAAGTATAAACAAGACTTTAAGTCATCTTCAGCCCACATGAGGCAATACAATTTCCGTTTTCTCCTTAATCCCAACTCTATCAACTTACATTTTTCTTAAGTATCTCATATCCTTAAGAGTCAAGTCCAAGTCAAGTAGACGAATAAAATGTGGATGGAGTTTCCCTTTTTTTTGTAGAGTACAATTAAATTGAACTTAGATTTTTTTTTGAAAAATACTTTCTTTCTTTTGAGAGAAAGTTTTACAAGGACAAGTTCCTCATGTTCCCAGTTCTCACCGGATATATTTGGATGACTGAGAGTTGGAGGAAATCCTTCAAGTCAATAATTTAAATGTTTCCTGTCCTCTGTCTGGCTCTGAATATTAAAAACTCATATGACTTACCTTTTTTTATTCTTTGTGTAATGAGAATTGCTTTTAGTGGACATAATTTATTTAATTTTATTTAACCTAGAAAATTTTATCTACCATTATCATACATCGCATACTACATAATTCAAATTAGTTTCTTCTTTTTCTCTAGCTCTCTTGATTGTGAATTAAAATATGATCTGGTAAATGGTCATTGTAATCTTGCCGTGTTTTTGTTCATCTGTAATGTTAATCCATTGTTTGATTAAGCCACTTGTCAAAATATTGCCCCACCAAGGAAGATTTCAAAAAAGAAAGTCGTCGGAAAGGAGTAAAAGTGTTAGATCTTACACTCCCTGAGTTTTTTTTTGTTAGTTTTAGTTCTAGACGAAAATTTGGAAAGGTTTCCACCTCCTGAGAATTGTAGCAAAGAATCCTAAAGAGGGGGGGGGGGGTGGATCAACATGAGAGAAAATGATTGAGTCACAAGGAATTGGAGAAAGTGATCCGACACAAGTGAGGTTTTGCATAATAAATTTATTTGCTTGAAGGAATCCTCAACACCTTGATGCTCATGTCAGACAGTTTGTCAAAAACTTCAAAAGAAATTCTTTGGCTTTCATCTCTTGGATTGTAAATTTAAATCATCATAGACATTTTTATTTTCAATCTTGAACTTGTAAAAGAGTAAAATTTCAATAAAAAATGGATAAAAAGTCATCATAAAAACTTGATAAAATTTTAATTGTACAAAAAAACCATTTTCATACTTTCAGAGAAACCTGCAGTCAAAATTAGAATTTAATGTTCAAATTAATTGTATGACTGAATTGAATGAAAATAAAATTTAACTAATTTTGTATACTTAACTATAATTAGAGTCCTTAAAAACACTCCAAGGGGGTTTGACATTTTTAGTGGAGCATGATGGTGACTCTTTGATCCCATTCTAGAAATACATTTGTTATATCTGTACCATATAAATGAGGGTTCACTAAATTCATGAAAGAGAAAGGAAACAGTTGAGAAGCATTAACCTTTTGGAGAACCAGAGTGCCTCAAGATATTTGACAGTATGCATGTACGTACCGGTACATACATTCTCTCTCAAATATTTTAAGAATAAAAAAAACATTTTATTATGTATCTTGTTTAAAGAAAAAAAATTTGTAAAAAAATATTCCACCCTTTCAAATTCCTTATCCAATTTTTGCTAGCATCTTACCTGTTATAAATATTTTATAAATGGATTTTACAAGGAGTTGGTGAAACTAAAAGAAATGTTTTTTTTGTTTGAGTTTTGACTAATAATTAATTTTTCCAAAGGATTGTAAGATAAAAAAGTTTTGAAAAGATAACAATTTTAATTAACTTAAATTATAAATTGGTTCATAGAATATTGTACCTATAGTACATATTATATACCTATGTACAATATAGACCAGGAAGTTTAGTTTTTCAAAAAAAAAAATCAAGTGTCAAGGGGTCTGTCGAGCATGAAATATTTAAGTCATACAAATTCATCATGTGACAAAATCTTACTTTATTACGTCTGTACAAATTTTACGTCGCAGGAAGAAAAAGAATGTTTACCTGTTTCATCTCACAAGTCATCTCATCGAGCTAAAAATTGTCAAAGTTGAAAACCTCCACTGGAATTAATTATTCATCATTTTAAGCCCAATTCTTTTTTAGTTTGACATTTAAATTAAACGAGACATAGTACAAGTTACGAGTAGTTAAACACTACATTTTATTTGT
The DNA here is from genome assembly GCA_034700945.1 of Arrhopalites spinosus. Lineage (NCBI taxonomy): Eukaryota > Metazoa > Arthropoda > Collembola > Symphypleona > Arrhopalitidae > Arrhopalites > Arrhopalites spinosus. The sequence continues at coordinate 22,360 of JAQIVZ010001445.1, forward strand.
GGAGGAATGATTCTCAAAAATTAGAATCACATGAAAAAATAAGGTGCTCATTATTTACCTAGTTTTTAATGTAAAATACTATTATCATTTTTGTGGTGGCGTGTCTGGAATAAAAAGTCTGGAAATTAATAATAAAATTGACCAGTGTTCCATTATCCCATTTATTATTTACTTGATCTAAAATGGCACGCTATTTGTATTATTATTTTAATGCAGGACCTACGTCAACCTTGTTTTTTGCGCAGTACATTTTTTTTAGCCCTGAAATATTTTAAAGGGAGAGAGAAGGGAGATAAAAGGAGATTTACAAGAGAAAATTTGTAGGATAAACTGTCAAGAAGAGGGAGAGTACAATTTCATTAAAACACCTTTGGAGAGGAGATGGAGAAAGTGTTATCAAATAATCATTTTCAATGACCATTTAATTAATGTAGAACAAATTCCACTTGTAGCCTTGTATCCCACAATTCAAACTCGGAGGAACAATCCTTCTCGTTGGAAATGTAAAGTATTTTATATAGGGGGCAAGTGATGATGATAAAAGAGAAAGGTCGTTTTCCATTTGTCGACTTAATAATTATTTCTCATTCCTCATCAAAATGTTTATTCAAATTCACAATCATTCATTTTCATCATGACTTTCCCTCTCTCTCTAATTTCCATTGTGTACATGTACATAACGTCGTCAGTTTGTACGTGAAAGTATTGAGTGGGTAGTTTTACCTCATGCTGCATTGACTTTTTTAAATACATTTTCTGAAATTCGTTATTAATCAATAATAATTTTCCATTTTTTTTAAAAAAAAGACCTACCTATTTCATTTGTGGTGAAAACATGGAGTAATGTCAAAAAAAGTGGAAAAGAAATTGAAAAAACTTGTAAAATTCAAAATCCCATCATGTAAATGACAGAGATTAAGTTTGTAGTGAAAACATATAGAACAGAGAACATAGAAATGGACTTCGTCTAAATGAAATTGTTTATAGTACAATGTATCCGTAAATATAACACGTCAGTAGTTTCCTACTTGTGATGCATGTAAACAAAATGTAAATATTTGCTAGTAGGTACATATAACTGTAAATAACTTACATAATTGAAAAAAACATTTGTCCTCCCCAAAATAAGAGATTCGCCACCAGTCAAAGTATAGAGAAATGGATCCCCCTAAATTTGGACTTTCCTTTTTATATTATTTCATGTGGGAGTGTCACTCTCCTTGTTTTTGTAGTTCAGTTTTTGTCTTGACTTTCTCTCTCTCTCTTGTCAACTCTCGTGTGAGGTGTGTGTGTGGTACACCAAATCTTTTGGAAATATTTGCTCAAGTGTCCGGGTAGTAGGAGAAATAGAAAGCGGGGAATGCTTTGAGAAATGAAAAATGTATTATTCAGTACTCTTGAACATGTCAGGAAAATCCTCTTATGAAGCCCCTAAATAATTAAAAAGAATAATTAAAAACAACGCACCTTTTCCGAGTTTCCATGAATTCGGACGAGAGAGGACTTTACAAATATTGTTAATTTTTAAATTACAGAGTGCCAACAACGTCATTGACAAAAAAAACAACTCATTTTACATTATTTTGTTGCGCATGCAATTTTACCTGTATAAGTACGAGTCCAACTGTAATAAATACAAGTCTCCCTCAAAGTGAAAGGCATTATGTGGGGGATATTTGTCGTGACATTTAAATTTGATTTTACAAATTTATTTTCATTTCACTAATAATTTCTAAAACACAATTAGTCTTCCGCTCCATTACTCTGAATTTCAAATTAAGGGGATGCGGACAATGGTAGGAAATGTAATGTTTAATGTGGGGTTTCAGCTCATCAATGAAACATTTAAAGGACCCTATCGGATTCTCTTTTAGCTTTGGGCCCTTTGTTTATATTAAATTGAGCACTCGGGACAACTACAAGTCTATGCGTCCAGTGTACAATCGGGACAGTTTTTTTGATACAAAGCAAAGGTTCATGCATTCACTTTGATGAACTGTAGGGCCCTCAAAATTGATTCTGAATTAGTTACAGAGTTAATTTTAAAAACGAGCAAAATAATTCCAAGGCCATCAGAAAGTAGAGAAAGACCATTAGAATCATTTCAAGGACCATCGTTAAACATGTCATTTTCAATGGACAAGAGCCAAGGCCCTGGCTCTTGTCCATTGTCCAAGGGTTTCCGTGTAACAAGAATGATTTATTTTTTAAAAACCGAAACCTCCAACAGTTTATTATTATTGAACAATTAATTTTAAAACAAAATATAAACGACAATTAAGTTACAGTTCATAGTCAGTAAGTCAGTGTTCATATCCCAATCGCTTTCACCAGACTAGTAGTAGCTGGCGACTCCGAGGTTTCTCGTGACAGACCCCTTCTTGACACGCGACCACGTATTGACCCACGACCACTTTTTAACCCACGACCTACCGCCCAAAAGGGCCATGTTCAGGTTGGATTTGAAAAGCCTCATCCAAATAAAAAACATTGACAGAGCGTTTCTTTTGGATCGATTGACATTATTATACTGACAAAATTCGGAGAAAACCCGGGTGAAAGTTTGGTGTTTTAGCCAGAGGAGCGTACTTTTTTTGCTACTTGGTGGGCATGAGTTCAAGTCCGGTCGAGATCTGTTTTTTTGGTCACTTTTCTGGGTCTTTTATGACTTGACAGTAGGCCCACAGATAGATCCTGACAGTCTAAGCATGGTCTGACCAACAAAAAACCTTATTGACCTCCCTTTTGACCTTTGTAAGGTCACTTGCAAAAAAACCCTGACAAGAAAGCACCAATCGTCAAAAAATTCAGAAAAAATTCAGAGAGACCAAAAACAAACATGGCAAACATGTTTGAAATTTTTTTTTAAATGTTAGAAATAATTATAGGTCGAGACTGGAGGGGTAGGGAGAGGCTATCTAAAACGAAATTTTTAAATAATTAAAAAAAACACAGATATGTTTATTTATGGGGTCAAACTATACTTAGATTTAATTTTTAGTGTCAGATTATTATTTGTAGTACTTTATCTGACTACAAGAGCGCGTGGGAACTTCAAAGAGAGAGGTACTAAGATTTTTGCTCTCCACAATTAATCTGTTTTTAGTAGGTTTTTAGTCTTAATTACACAATTTTGTTAGTTTGTATTGTCCTAGTTTAAGTATACAGTAAAAACCGATTGTTAATCCTTCATTTCAAACCTTAATTCGACATTTATACCCATGCACGGCATGGTCCACTCTCAAAACATATTCTACACAACATATTCAAGCCGCCATTACACATGAAGATAACCCACACCGTTGTTGATGGACCATATTTTGGATTCCCGAAGGACTCGCACTGGAAAGAGGAAAGATAGAAATAGCGTTGGATCAGTGTCCCCGGATGACCCGGATGGAAGAACACAAGACTTCGACCACCTTTTGACAACCGTGGAAGAACATGTCGACTTCGACCACATTTTCATCATCCCTACTTTTCTCTGGCTCAGCGTATCTTACAGTCCCCCAGGCTCCAAGTAAAATTATTTGTGAAATCAATAAAAGTGTTGTGTTTTGTAAAAATTGGACTCCAGTCATCAAATTCGAAAATATACATTCCATCCGTTTTTAATTATTCTAATTAGACCTCTCACTTTGAACTTCCCACACTCTCCGCGGGATGGTAGTTATCTTCGGCAACAAGTCTTGAAGTACCAACTAAAATTTTTATTGTAATATTTGTTAACATATTAACATATCGTTAACATATTTTTAACACATTAGGGTGTCGGGAATGGTCCAAAAGCCATCGACTTATCTTAATAAATTACGATATTTGTTTATAAACTTGTAACATCGATAAGGTCATATGAACTATATGTTAAATCGCAAAACCTTGGCAAACACAAAGCTGAATAAATTCAATTCAATTATCTGACTACAATAAATTTTGATTTGTATAGTCACAGTTTTATTTGTAGGGTTAACCTTTAAACCGTACGGCGAGATGACAATTTATGGGGCCCAATGATTTGTAGGGCCGATTAATATTTGTATAACTCACGTACTGGCAGAATTAAAGTTCCAATTATAGGGTCAAACTTTAAGGTCCAGCTTATAAGTCATAAAGTCAGATTGTGAATTTACAAAATCCAAATACCATTAAACGTTCCATTCAAATTTTTCCATACAAAATTACTTTGTAATTTTACTGGGTTTATGCAGTTTATAAACCCAGCTTATAATTTATCTGGTCAAAATTCAATTTCAGGATCCAGAGAAAAATGTGCCGAGTCAAGTTTTAATTTGGAACCCAACCCAAGCAAAATTTATTAATTCAATTTTATTTGAAATTTTGTCGTATCGGCGAAATTTAAGTAAAAAACCCAAACTGACTGGAGAGCCTTGCTACTGCCCTTAAATATATACAATTAGAAAACAGTTTGAAATTCACAAAATGCCCAAAGTGAATGAAATAGGAAGATTATTCACAAATTCACTCGTCGGCGGGTGTAGGCATTTTAGTATTTAAAATTTAGTGACTTATTACGCTTTGTGAAGAATCTAGAAAATAGTTTGGACTAACTAAAAGTTTTGTTTTTCTGAGTAGTAGACTCAGCTTGAATACAATCTAAAGTCCCATCAGGACCGACGGTCGTCATAGAAAATAAAACTTTTACTTCTCAAAATTTCGACCAAACTGGACTTGTCGTCACCACAGAGCATATACGTAGAGACCAAGGCCATGTACACTCTATGCGCCAAAGAGCAAAAATACAAAACCTTTTGTTTTTTGGCGCATAGGGTGTATATAACCTTCAAACTGAAAACTTACAAATATACTAGTTTGTTTGCTCGCAACGGCAAGAAAGATATTGTGTTTTTGTTTTCTCTCTTGTATACGCGTATTAACAGCTCTCATGTGCATACAAGTTTCGAGAACAAAAAGTTAGGCAGGGATTATCGTTAAATTCACATGTATTGTCAGTAAAACAGTCAAAAACAATCAGTTCCCTATCCAAATAACAGTGTCTGGCACTGAAGAAGTGATATTCATGGCACATTGAAATACAAGTGTGATTTCCTAACTGACGACACGTACTACTGGAACGGCGGTTCTGAAAATAAATGTCATACATTTTTGGGGGTTTCCGTTACGTTAAAAATTGAAAATAAATATTTTGCATACTAAGTTTTTCGATACGTTTTAATTATTTCATTGCGTAAATTGACTTACGCAAGATTCTTTGGTGAAACTGTTGAGATTTATGCAGTAAGATTGTTCCGGAAAGGCGTTTTTTTGTTTTAACGGTAACTGTATTTCATGAGAAGCTAAAAACTTGCGTTGCTGAGAACAAATTACATTTGCAAAAGTACCGCTTATTTGACCGGTTTTACCATTCATTCCTTCTACTAAAATGCACATAGCCAAAACAATGATTCCAAACAGTTGATGGCTATACATTTTGCTGATTTGTGTTCACAAATATCTGTTAATAATACCACATGTTATGAATATATTACCAATCAATAACAATGTCTGCTCGCTGTTTAGCATTGAGAGTTAAAATCAGGCTCCTAGAAATAATAATCAGAGGTACAGATAGGTGGGCTGCATTTTACGGAGCGCTAGTTTTTGAGTCCAAATCTCAATAATCCAATTATTAAGCAGCTTAACACTGCGCAACAAAAAAATTACGTGTACATTAATTGACGCCGTGGTAAAAAAAAGTAGCTCTCCAACATAATGACCAATTTACAGTTCACGCAAATGTGCGTTTTGTGTAAATTTTTCAACGGTGTTGTCATGGAACGCAAACACACATTTGTGTGAACTGTAAATAGACCTTAAAGCTTGAAGTTAAGTCATTTTGTTCTCCAAAAAAGGCCCCAGTTGTGACCTTGCGAAAAACAATCAACAACAGTGGAATATTCTGGTTGTACACGTTTGTTGCTAATTCATATAATTATTAGCCGTTTACAAAACACGGATTTGAAAGCTGACCAAAAAAGGAGTCAATAAATCATTGTCTATGTCAACAAAAAAACAAGTAATGTATATATCATTAACGAAGAACGCTTTCTACTCGTGTTTAAGATTTAAACTTGAAATAATATTTTTTATGCCAATTCGGAAACAAATGTCAAATATTGTCCGCTTTCCTCGTCACAACATATATACACGGTTACATGAAATATACTCAATCAACACTAGCTATTTCATTCTAGCGGACACGTGTTTCGGAGTTTTGCATAATTCCCAATTGTTTCGGAGATGTGAATTTTTGAAAAAAGTTACTTCAACCCATATGATCAAATGAGCCAAAATTTCAAAGTCGGCCGACGATAAAGGTGAAGAAAAGTTCCCCTAAAAAGTTTCTCTTCTCTCTTTATTATGTTATTTGGTGTTGTGGTAAAACTGCTTTTTTCTATTTCACTCCAGCTGGAGATCGAGGCGCGGTGCTTTTTGGGGGAAACAAATTGTGACTCCTTGAAGTTAAATGTGAACCATTTCCTCGCCTCCGTTTCTTCAGTCCTTGCCCCATTCCAGAGATTTTTCAAGTCTGAATATAATCGACTTTAAATGTTCTTGATTTTTGCACAAAAAGTGATTTGGCGCAATTTAAACTGTGGTAGTACAAAGAGAAAGAAAGAAGAGGCGTTGAAAGTCATGATTTTAAATTTAAATATTATTTAATTAATAAATGAAAATACAAAGTATAACTCAATATTAATATTCAGTTAATTTTTATGACTATGCTGTAGCAAGTCAATTAAATTTAAATCTTAAGTGAAATTCATTTTTTGAGCTAGGATGGAATTGAACTAAGATAGGATTTGCGGATTAAAGTAGTTCTGCGCATTCTCATAGAAAATGCGCAATTTAAATGACTTATTCTTAATTCAACTGGTTATAATTAAATTTAATTTAAAAATCACAATTGATCGTTACACTTTTTAATTTAATTGTATTTGATTTTTGAAAGTTTAATTTAATTTGATGATATATTTCAAATATATCTGGAACGAGCTATAAATGAAATATATCTCAATAGGGGAACTCCCAAGCTGGAGATATCTTTTCATTTTTAGAACAAAAAATTAAAAAATATTTACTTTTGAAATTTTTCCAAATCAGACTTGCCTCATTAGCAACTTAATGGCATTTTCCAGGTGAGTCCATTGAGTTTACTAAGGTTCACCTGGAAAATGCCATTGAGCTATTAATGAGGCAAGTCTGATTTTGAAAAATTTCAACAATATATCTTGTTTTTATATTTCTCGCTCGTCTATGGAAACGCACCTTGAGAAGACTGTATAAATAGACTTGTTCGTTCCAAATGCCGGTTTATTCCGATATTTTTTTATTTTTGTTCCTACATTGTGCACATATTGGAATATTTCAGCATTTTCTTAATTATTATGTTTTTAAAATGCCCATATCCTGAAATATTCCAGCATTTTTAAAATTGTTTCTAAATTGTTCATTAGAAATAAATTAAGAAAATGCCAGTATAAACTAGAATATGAACAATTTAGAAACAGTAATTTCACAAGATTTTCAAAGAGTATGTGATTTATTTTATATACTTTAGTTGAAATCATAATAATTAGCGAATAATAAAATGTTTCATGTTTGTATTATAATAATACTATTATTCAAATATTTTAAATTCAAAAATTATTCAATCACTAACTGTCAACACTAACCCAACATTTTTGAACTTTTTTTCAACATTTACTTTGAAATTTAATTCAACATTAACTTGAATTTTTTCAACATTGTACTGACAATGGAATAATATTAACTTTTAGTTTCTTGTTAACACTGTATAAACGTTGACAATGTTTATTCAGTGTGCTATAAACACAGCACTTCTAATGTTGATGCAGTGTATTTTCCATAACCGTGTATATACAAGTTTTCTAAGTCCATCGCGACGACAGGCCCTAATGTGACGTTGTAAGTGTCAACAAAGTAACGGATAGAAGACGGCAAACAAGACTAAGGGGGAGATACCCTAGAATTTTGCAAACAATTTTTGGGGTGTAGATTTCTTATGGAAATGTGAGTAAAAAAAGGCACCCGCAAAGGGCTCGTTTTTCCCATTTTATTTGGCCACTATGTGTCCCACAAGGGGTCGTCATCCATTCATTCGAAGCGTAATGAAATGAGCAACAAACTCTATTAAGTTAAAAATCTTTATGTAAAATAACTAACCTTGGACACTCAATTTTGTCTTCTTACCTAGAGAAACGGTGTCAAAGGACCCTTGAGGAAACTTTTAATTTAGTAGAGCTTGTTGCCCATTTGATTGCGCTTCTAATGAGTGGAGACCCCTTGTTGGACACATAGGGGCCCCACAAATTGGGAATGGAGGTGTCCACTTCTCATAATTTCAATTTCCGGCCAATGTTTTTTTCAAAAAACAAGAAAATCATCGATCTGCAAAATGAATACAACACGGAGTACGTATACATTCTCTGTGAAATTCAACTAAAACAATTCAATTGGCCCAAGGCCATGTACACTCTATGCGACCCCCCTACATGATTTAGGTAAGTCGCTGCATTTTTTTCTCAGTTGAGACAAAAATGCAGCGCCTTGGATTTAGTGATATTAGGGGGGCGCAGAGTGTATATGGCCTTGAATTGGCCGAGAAATAATATTAAAAATAATTTTTAAAAATTGTTTGAAACTTCGATTTCATTGACAACAAATTTGGCCAATTACTTTGCCAACTACGCCTGTTTAACGAAAATAACTTGGCCACAGGGAAATTTTGATACTAATTCCTACGGTTTCTCAAGGCTCTCCAGTTAAAGTGGAGAGCCTTAAAGTATCTCCCAGCAAGCAAACTTTTAGATGTTCTTGGCGGAAGTTAGGTAGATTGCATGTTGAACTGCCTTGTATTTACATGTTTGAACAAAAATAGTAACAAGCCGCAAACGTACTTGACGTTAATTTCGATAAATTTTAAATAAAAACGGCTAACTAGCCGTTAGAATACTCAAGTATTTTTTTCAAAAGTTAAGTCAAACTGTAAGCTATGAAATTGTCGTAAGAAGTAATAGCACTGCTATTAAATGCAACGTCATTTGTTATGAAACCATATGAAAGTACTTGTGTCTATACTCAAATCACAAACTGTTTAAATTGCTTTATCAAAAGAACTACATGCGATTAAATATTTATACAGTACATTGAAATAGAATAACAATAGTTATTTTCATTCAGTTGAAAGCATTTCGGTCGTTACTTTAGACTCCCGTAATAGAAGTATTAATAAAGGCAAAAAAAGTAAAGAAGGACCAACGTCTCAGTATTAGCCAATACGACCCACCAATAACACCATCCAACTAGGTACAACTATGCATATAGCTAATTTATACTATATTTAAATTAACTGGCGTTTTGTTTAATTTTAAAATACTTTATTGAAGTACAATGTACTTAGTACACAGATACAAGGTTATTAGTGTGTATAAGTACAGGGTCATACAAAACGACTTGCACCCCCCCCCCTACAGCCTAAACTACAAATGGTAGAAAAAATCCAAAAACACAGTTTTGTAGAGCTTTTAGGTGTACATCTAGCCCCTCTACTTTCATTGATCTAGGTCAAAAGGTGTTGTCGTAATTAAATTTTGAAAAAATGTCAAAAGGATTTCGATTTTTTGTGAAATTTTTTTTCCAATTGAAGACGAGATATGAGTCAGGTTCGAATCCAAAATGGAGAAGTATGAGCCAGGTCCAAATACAAAAGGAGGAAGAAGGAGTCAGGTCAAATTCCATTTGAAAAGAGTTTGAGTCGGGTCAAAATGTAACTAAAAAGCTTATAAACAAATAGTGTATAAAACTTTTGGCAAAATAAATTTAATATTAATAATAATTATAATTTATTTTTACCAAAGTGAACTTCAGATTTATTCCCTTTCATCCAATGCACTGGACACATCCAGTCCACTGTACGAGAGACACTGCAGTGTCTCTCGTACCTCCTTAGTCCATGATGGGAAAGACCACAGTGTCCTTCTTTTCCATTGTGTGTATTGTGGAGTGAACTTAAGAAATAATTTTATGACAATTTTCTTGCCAATGCAACAATGAAGTAACCTTAACAACAAAAATATTTTATCCGAATTTTCTCAACTAACTAGTCCTATACTTTTCAATGATATTCAACTTAAAGCAGCATGAGTAGTATAAAGGAATATACTATGCAAGTATAAGGGAAAAATTAGCCCGACTTTGAAATTGTAGTATGAGCCACATCGAAGCAGTGGTACGAGTCAAATAGTAGTATGAGTCAAACGGAAGAATGAGTCAAATGGTAGTATGAGCCACATCGAAGTTGTAGTATCAGCCAGATGGTAGTATGAGCCACCTCGAAGTTGTAGTATCAGCCAGATGGTAGTATGAGCCACATCGAAGTTGTAGTATCAGCAAGATGGTAGTATGAACCACATCGAAGTGGTAAAAGGAGCCACGTCGAGGTGGTAGTATGAGTCAAATTAAAATGGCAGTATCAGCCACATCG
>JAQIVZ010001446.1:0-32877 GCA_034700945.1 Arrhopalites spinosus
AATAAAAATTCATGGGCATGGGGGGGGGGGGGGAGGGCTAGAGGTTATGATAGAACCACACCACAAAATATATTATTAAAAAATTGTAAAGCAACATGCCATGTCACCTATACGTATCCCCAATTTCTGTTTATAGGGAGTGGTCTCTATTCACCGTTTTTTTTGACAAAGGAAGGTAACTGGTAACTCAATTGAATATTTAATGTTGTCGAGTCGATAATTATTATATGCATCATAGTTTGGTTCTTTCATACTTGATATATTTTTATTTTTGGTGATGGGGGGAAAGGGAATGATTGCATGCAGAAAAAAATAAAAATGGGAGAAATATGGGACAATTCACACTCTGGTAACTACAGAAAGACTTTTTTTTCTTTCTTTGGAAATATTTTCTTGTGTGAATATTATTCTCCATCTCAAGACGTTACCAGAGCCTTCATCGACATGGACATAATATTACACATTTTGATGGTTAGTAGTCAGGCAAGGGCAAAAGAAATGATGGGAGAATAATACGTCAAGGAGAGAGAGAGAGAGAGAGAGCAATGCATTAAAAAGAAAAAGATACGTCAACTTTTTTTTTGGCAACAAACTTTAACCTTTTCTTGTAAATACAAAACTCTCTCTCTCTCCTACTAAATGTACATATGTACCCGGGTATGTGTACATGAGATAAAATGTGCAAGTAAAATACAAGAAATGCAACACATTTGTACATATTTTTGGGAGAAAGTTCTATGGACCTAAAATGGGAGACAGAAATATTTGCCAAATTGATTTTTTTTCTCGAGGAGGGTAAAAAAAAGGAAAGATTTCCCCACTTTTTTGTCTACTCCGAATCGACACTATCAGATCTTGTTTTGGGCCCGTGTAATACTTACGAACGCTATGGGGAGAGACAGGGGAAAGGTTATAAAGGGAAACAAGTTGAGAAATTGATGATTTATATTGGGGGTATGAATTTTTCAAAATAAAAAACACTGCTTCCTCTCTCTCTTGTGTTGTAGCAATCCACTCAAGTGTATAATATTTGTAGTCAAGCATACTTCATTTATTTAAGTAGTACTTGGAGAATAATGGATTTTTTTTCTCTTGTCTCTAAAAAACAATTCTGCAATATAATACTCATCTAGTATTCATTACTCAGAGAGGAAAATTTCAACAAGGAAATGTCAATAATATTTATTTGTTGACAATTCTCTCTCTCTCTCTTTTATTCCTTTTTAGTCTTTTGTTCCATATAAAATGTAATGGGTATTCAATTGTCCAGTTAGAAGAAATAATTTCCTCTATGCTACACATACACAACAAACCTAGAAATAATTAACGTTTTGAATTGTCTACCTGCATGTCATGTACTTATTTTAATTCTCTAAAGTCAAAGCCTCTCTCTCTCTCTCTTCAATGGATTTTGTCATATAAAAAAAATAATATTATGAGAGACAAGTTTTTACATTATTTTTTTTTATTGTTTTTCAAGATCCTTCCACATGATTTCCATACAATAGAATAAAAAGAACTGATGGACTTCAAGTGGGAAATGTATGAGGAAAAAAGAGTTTTAAAAAAAGTCGTAAATGAGACTGATTAGAATTATTTTATGATCCCTATTAAAAAAAATTGTACGCAACATTTTATTCTATACAATTTTTTTTTAATTCTAAAGGTTAGACACTTCTTTTCTAAGCTCCATTTTTCCTAGTACCAACAGTTTGCAAAATATGTAACATCTTGCAAAAAAATAGGGTGTGTGTGTAATGTACTGTTGTTTCTTCTTTTTTTTGAGTCATAAATTTAGTTTGCGTACTCGTATGTGTACATTAAATATGACCCTTGCAGATTGTAACATTGACAAAAGAAAATTGTACTCAATTTGTAAAAAAGGACTTCTTTTTTTTTATTGAAATGATACCCATGACAGTGAATAAAATACCCGTTGAAACTTACACTTACTGTACTATTTTATTGAATAATTTTTATTTATTGTTCAAAATGAAACAATTGAAATATGAAAATGCTCAAAATTCAAAATGTTATTAAAAAAGCCAGTAGTCCATAATGTCAATGTGAAATATTGTCAATGAATATTGAATTGTTATGAGTTCTTTTTTTGTAAAGACAAAGAAAGAAAGAAAAGAATGCCAAAAAAGGGGGAAGACTTTTTTTTATTTGTATTTTAATATTGAATTTGATTTAGTTTATTTTCTCTATATAGATAATATTCTTTTTTTTCTTTTTTTTTTGGTAGATATATCATATAAGTTGAAAAGAATTGTATTCCAATTTGAATGCGCTTTGATAATTCGTTCGGTATGGATAATACATATCTCGACCTCTCTCCCCTTTTGCTCATATATTCATACCTGGTATTTTGTATATGTATATCAATAGTCTATCTGTAGTCATACGAGAGAGTAAAAGTTTATGGAGAGAGAGTTTATTTCTTTACTTGTAACTTTTTTTTTGGGAGAGAGATGGAGAGGATATTTTATGTTATTTTGTTGCTTTTTTTTATACAAAACCAGCTGGAAAATTTCAGACACTTTTGATATTCTTTTTTTTTTTTTGTTTGTTATGTTTGAAAAAAAACTCTCTGTCCGTGTTAGTTATACAGAGGAAAAAAATATTATTTAATAATATTTTTTTTCTATGTGTTCACATGTAACAACTCTTTCTTTTTTGGGTTCTGTCAGTAATGTTTGTGTGTTGGTGTGTAATATGTCATGTGCATCATTTTTAAAATGGTCCCATAATAAATAAAATTGTGCCCATAAAACGTTATGTAATATTTATAATATTTATATATATGGCATCATTTATAATAATAATAAAATTCTTCTTTTTTTTCTCCTCCTCCTCTTTTTCTCCTCACTTCGAATTCGAGCTCTTTTTTGGGGGAGTTGCTTAAACGAGTCGACACTCTGGCTCAGTGAATTGTTGTTTGACTTTCCGACTCGATCTTCGAATAAGACTTCGAGACCTTCTCGACTTGGGTTCTTCTGTTTGAAGTGTATTATTCTTGGAGGATGATTTACTACTGGAACGACGCTTGAAGGATGATGAGAATTCACTCACCTACAAATAAAAATAGTCGTACGCACAATAGACACGCACAAATTAAAATTTTAGTTGTCAACCCCTTTATAAAAAATATTTTTAGAATTAATTAGACACTAAAACTCACTTCTGTAATCTGCTTGTAAAGATGAAGGAAAGATGTGAACACTTGCTGAATGTTTGTATCCGACTTTGCACTGCATGTCACATAAGCAATGCTACAAAAAATAAAAGAGAGAGAAATTTTTAAAAGCTACAAAAAAAAAATTATTAAGTAAATATACAGTATAGTTGCAAATTATTCTCCTCAAATAAATTAACAATGAAAAGTTTCCGGGGGGTAGATTTAGTCAAGAGTTTATTTTTCTCTCTCTCTTTCTCCGTAGAGACTCCTGTAGGTATACGCAGAATATGGAGCGTGTGCAAAAAAATATAGGTATGCATATTAAGCCATTTTTTTCACTGGAAATTTCTTGACACAAAAAACTTTTTTTTTCAACTCTACAAAGATGGAGATTCAAAAACTCTGTCTAATTTTCTAGGGAATTTTAGAGAAATATTTTTTGTGACAGAGAAAGTATCAAGAAAAAAAAACTTTTTTTTATAGAAGACTCTAATCACTTTGCATTTGAGAGAGACTTGAACAAGATTAAGTTCTACACTTGTACAAGTGGTAGAGAGAGAGAGATGAGAAGAGGAGGGGGGTAGAGTACCCACTTTGTACACTCTTTTAGGAAGAGAAACTGTGAAAATTAATTCTAGGACTATGTGTTGACTCTTAAAATCTACAGTTGTGTGTGTCGTTGACAGTTTCCTGACAAATTAGCTTGGCCAAAAACCAATTACCACAATATGTCAAAGTCTTTCCCATTCCCCCCTCCCCGCGAATAAAAAAAAACTTGTCTAAACAAGGAAATGTTCTACAAATTCTTTTCTTTGTACCAAAAAAAAAGTTTAAAAATGGGCAATTGACTTACTGTAAATCCTCAATGCCGTCAATCCAATCCAAATTGAATCCATAGTCACTAGCCGGAGTCAAATCTACACTGTTGTAATAAATTTAAAGGGAGAAATTAATTTTAAATTGTTAATGAGACGACTTAATTGTTATTTATTGACACTAACCTATGAGCTGAAAGATTCCCACCACTACCCCCACCACTTCCCCCTCCCCCTGAGGAAGTCCGTTGACGTCCAACACCGAGCTCATTACGGGAGACCAAATCAAGTTTATTTCCAGCAAAAACAATTGGAATGCCCTTCAATCCCCCTCCTCCCCGTATACCCTTAACTTCTTCAAATGAGTCTCTAATTTCAGCAAAGCTAAAAAAGAAGATTTTAAATAAATATAAATTACAAATATGCCTAGAGTTAAATTTATTTATTTATTTATCACCTCTCGGGATTATCCAGTGTATACACGAATAGAAAAGCACTTGCATTGGCAATGCAGAGTCTTCTCATGGCAGGAAATTCTATCTGTCCTGCCGTGTCCAATATGTCCACCTGTATCAATTATTTCATTTGTGTCATCAATTTTTTACATTTAACTTAACCATGAAGGAGGAAACATGGCCTTGACATTTTTACCTTGATCTTGACTCCATTCAGTTGAAATTCTTTACTATATAAATCTGTCATGACCAATGGGACATTTTTTTAGAAAAAAAGAAGAGGAAATTTTAAAATTGTTAAATGTCATGTGAGAATAATTAAAATTGATGCTGTTAAAGTACCTTCAATGGTCGGTTTGTACTTGTCTGTGTAAGTATTAAATAAAAATCGTCTTATTATGCTAGTTTTCCCCGAACTGGGTGGGCCGATTGTGACCAGCCGAATGTCAGACATTTTTTATGTTCTAGAAAAAATGGAGGTAAAATAAAAAAAAAGTCATTTAAAATATTTTAATTCTTAAATTTACTACAAATTAAATTATACTCGTTTCATTCTCTGTACAGTGCACGATAGAGGAGCATGTCATTAAAAATGGGAGAGGGAGAGAGAGAGAGGGAGAGCATATTTGGCTTTATTATTGTTGAAGGTAGCCTCACTATAAAGTTTTATTATTTGATTTAAGAATCTACAAACTATTATGTGTCTAGTAACTAGCTCTCTCATCTTGAAGAGAGGGGGGGGGCCATTGAAAAATAAAGAGAATTTTTTGACGACCATCAACCATGAACCGTCAATTGGCTCTTAAAATACACTCACTCTGTGTTAGTAGAACCTTACAAGTTTTTCTCAAGGAAAACTTGTTACTTGTTTCAACTTATCTGCCTTTTCCAGTTGATTACAAACATGTACACATTATTTCATCCTTCCCCCCTTTGTAGAGAGTTAACCCCTATAATACCACTTGCTCATAAATTTATACATTATTTTTACTCTTCTTATACTATACTCTTTATTTTATATATAGTTAAGTCCTTGCCCCAAGTTGCAAAAAAACTTACATGTAATTTTTTATTTTTTGCCCTTTAATTTAGTTGTGGACATTTAACTTGTTTCTTTCTTTTTATGATTATGACTAGTCAAATAAGTGCCTTGTCTCTCCTTCTCAAACAACTCACTCACGTGGACATTGTTCAATACAACTCCCCTCCTCCCCCCTTTATGATTGATGACAGTTTGCTTCTCATGGCCTACAACGTAATTCTAGTGCCCAAGAGTATTAGCCTCCACACAAAAAAAACTTGCACTTTGGACCTTGTGATCCCCCAAAAATTTTTGCACTTGTCCTAAACTACTACGTGGTTTGGAGAGAGAGGAAGAGAGAGAGAGGGAAAGTTGAGCGTGTTAAAGAATCTAGAAAAGCTTTCAAGAGGAAGGGAAGAGAGAAGAGCAAACTTTTCCCTGTGTGTGTGTGTTGCATATTACATAAGAAGGGGAAGAGAGAGAGGAGGAGAAATTCACCGCAAATAACAAGGTATGCGGCAATAAACTGAGTATAGGGTAAAGTTGATTGACACGACTGACATGGAATCAATATCTTTCTTCACACTTGGCAAATGTAATTTATTCATGAAGAGACAGAGAGCAGACCACTTTACAGGGAATATCATCATGTGGTGTCCACAAATTGTATTCCAACCACCACACACACACACACACAATAAATAACAACAAATTCAAGTCCCCTCTCTCGCTTTCCCTTCAATTTCATTTAAACTAAAATTTAAATAAAATCACAAAGTAGAGACGTCAAGTGAGAGAAAGGCGGAAATAGAGAAAGAATAAAAAATCACATTTCCATTTTCTCTTCTTTCATCTCCTCCCCCTTTCTCTCTCTTTATAAACACAAGAGATAAAAATCCTTTTTCGGCGAAGAGTTTTCTATCAAATTTTCTCTCTGATGCTGGATGTCCTCTAGAATATAATAACTATCTGCATCTGTACCAAAAAAGAGAGAGAAAGTGTATTTACCATGATTAAATATTCAAAGATTGTCTCTCTCTCTCTTTGTACAAATGGAGGTGGAGGTAGACACAAGGTCTCAAATTTCTGTTCCAATAAGGAATTACAAATGTTTTTCCTCCCCGTATTTATTGTCATATCATGGCTCTACCACTGTGGGATGGAGGAACATGGGTAAATAGACGTCTAAAAATGGCTAGCTCTAGAAATCTTCCCTCCTGTACATGACGTCGGCTTAGAAGATAATGCAAGTAATCCAAGAGAGAGATTAGATTTATTGGTGTGAGCTCCCTTTTCAACAAAACCCGCAGTTTAAATACATACGCCCACTTAAATCACCTCTCTCTCTCTCTCTCTCTCTCTCTCTCTTCTAATTCCCCTACAGACCCTCATTTGGTCTCAAGAAAACTTTTCATTTAACCACGGTCCAACTAACTCCCTCCCCACCCCTAGAAAATAATTTATAGAAAATACAACAAGAGGGAGAAAAAAATTATCCAGACGAAAGTTGAATGACACCTGCACTTTTTTATCTTTTTCTCTCTCTGCTTTCTCTTTTGTCTTGTCCTCCTTGTGCGTTGTGGAAAGGATGAGAAAGAATGGAATTTAATAAGGAAGTCTGATAAAGTAATCATTTGACTGTGTAATTACATTTGAGTCTATAGAAGAGGCGGGAGGAGGAGGAGGGGGGTTGGGAGGGGGCGACAAGGGGACTGAGTGACAGTAACGATAAGATGGACTGACAATCAAGGGTAATTGAAACCGGAACAGTTACCGGGGGACCCAAAAAAGAAAATGACACAAAGAGAGAGAGAATTGCAATTTGTGTGGTGTGTTCCTAGGTGAATTGAAATCATGTTAAACTTGTACAATAGAGAAAATAGGGAATGATCACGGAAATTCACTTTGTTTCCTTCTCTTCGTCTTTTCCCTCACAGACGGGGATGATACAATTAGAGATGAGAAAAGAGAGAGAAATCCTAATAATTGAATAGACATGAGGAGTGAAATACCAGCTCAACTTGGGGATTTTGTTGGAGGTAAGAGAAAATAAACAAAAAGTTGGAACAAAGTAAAATAAACAGTGGGAAGAATTCTGGAGGATGGAAATAATGGAGAACATGGAGAGATAGCCTGGAACTCTCTCTCTTGGTTTTAATATTATGCATCCATGTCTCCCTGTACTTTTAACTTAGTCTAAAAAGGTCTTTACTCCAAATCCCTTCAGTGCAACAACTCATAATATATTATTACAAGAGGATGTACCCAAAAACTCTACCTGGGATTTTCTGGGGAAGAACAAAGAGAAAAATCAAAGCTTTCTCCTTCTACTCTACATACGACGTCAACTAAAATGTCACCGCTCTCATTTCCTTTCTCTTTCTTTCTTTTTGTGTTTTCACCACGTAAATAAAGGATTCAATCCTCCCAGCGTTATTGTCTCTCTCTCTCTCTTGTTGTCTTGTGAGTTGAAAAATATAAAAAAAGGAGAGAGGAAATGTACAAAATTCCCCTACTTTTTCATCTCCATTTCCATGTTAGTTTACTTTCTTTTTTTCTACTACTACTACTCCTACTACTTTTAGACTAATTGAGTTTGAGTCATGACCACAATCCTTCAACGCCTTCTCTCTCTCTCGCTCTCTCTCATTTTATTTAAGCTTTAAAACCTTTACTTTAGTTAATCAACTAGTAAACAAATTTTCCATGCCTCACTTTCTCTCCCACTTTTTCTCCCCATAGACACACTTTCCCTTATCTCCCAATGTGGGTTTGTCCACACATTTAAGTTGAAGGGAGTGTGTTCACAAATTTATTATGCATGCTTTTCTCCCATGATGACCACCATCAGGAATCCTCACTCAAATTACACGCCTCCATGAAACAAGTAGCAAAAGTTTTGATAATTATACACCCAAAAATTCCTTCTATGGCCATGGCTCCACTTTTCCCTCCCACTTGTCCACCGTTCAATCGATTTCCCCATTCTTTTTTTCTCACCCAACGGAACAGAGAGAGAGAGGACAAAGGAAAGTTATTGAACTTTGATTTTTCTGTTCTATGACAGTCAAATCTAAGAATAGAGACATGACACGGAATATATTGACTTCACATTTTTTGAAGACTCGAGTGTGCAAAAATGTTCCTCATGATGGATAAATTTGGAGAGTCAGCAAAATACAAGAGAGAGAAGGACATGTGCTTCCCCTCCTCCTCCACTTTAAGTCTCCAATGTGGAGCTTTGGCCGTGTAACATGTTCCTAAGAGAAATTTACCCCCATTCCTTTTATTACATGGGGAGGTCTCGTATCTCCCATCTTTTTCTTCATGGGGAGGGGTACCCAAAATGCATGGGAAAAGTGAAAACGGAAAAAGACGTGGCACGATTCCATCATTTTCATTTTCATGGCTCTGACTACGAGTTTTTCGCCTTTCGCTTGAAAATCAAAGTGTACGCTTTCTACTTTCTACTACTACTCTAGTTTTTTCTGGGGGGGGGACCCGAAGTTCTAGTGATGACAGTGATAGAGTATTACACACCTACCTGCTATGGCTCTCTTTTCTCTACACATTAATTGAGTAGAGACAGGAGGAAAGAAGCTGCTTTATCGATTTGTCCTTCCTTACTTTGATCTCACCTTGCACGGACGGAAATCATAGAGGATACACACAGGGTGAATTCCAGACAAATCATTCAAACCCCTTTTACTAAATTCTCCTATTATTCTCTCTCTCTCTCTCTCTCATCCTCAATGTTGAATATGCTCTGGAAATGCCTCCCCCCTCCTTCGCTCTCCCTTGTGAAGCTCTAAAACTGTAAAATGTCAAGCCAGTGGGTCGGAGAGAGAGACTAATATTTTACACTAGAAGACTAGGAGCTTCGTCTACTATGTCAAATAGTATTATTCTATTCAATGCACTCTGCCACCTTTCTCTCTCTCTCTCTCTCTCTCTCTCTCTCCGTTTAACATGAACTTCATCCTTCTTTCTTCGTCTTCCTTTTCTTGTTCGTTCTCGTCGTCGTATTTCCACCAAAACCCATTCACCGTCCGTACACACATACACACAAAGAGAGAGAGAGAGAGACAAACTCAACTGAATAGACGAGTAGTTGTAATTTCGATTTAAATTTCCTAACCACTCCACCTAAGTAAATTGTCCTCCTTTTTCCCCTTCCTTAGTCTACCTTCCTCCTCCTTTTCCATGCTAAACCCATTTCTCATGTTTTTCAATGCTTTTTTCTCTGATGAACAAAATTAAGGACAGGAGAAAAAAAATAGGGACTATTGTCAAGATATATATTACAACCCCCCCCCCCCCTCCCTCCTCTTCAAGACTCTCAAGTGCTCAATACAAAAGCACCAAAGACATGGAGACTTTAACTTCACTCAAACTTTTTTTTTAACTTCTACAACTTTTTTCATTGTGTCACTGACAAGAGAGAGAGTCAGAAATTGAAGGAAATTAAAATTATAATCATTCAAAGAAAAGAGGGGGCGGGGGCTGTCTAAGTTAAATTGGCAGTAATTTGACATTTATAAGAAAAAGGAGATGTTTATATACACAAACTAATTATATAATTTATAGCCACACACAATACATTCTCAATTTCTTTCCAATTAACAGTCCAAGGTAACAAAAAAAGCAATTTTTTTTTATTATTTAAATGCACAATCTCAAACACAATACAAACTACACTCACAGTCTCTCACTTGTCAAGAGAGAGAGAGAGAGAGGAGGGGGGGGGGAGTGAAATTGGAGTTAATGGTAACATGCAATTTTAAATTGAAATTAAAGACACATTCATATTATTATGGCAATTAGACACATGAATATTTAAAGGTTGTTAACACGTGAGACGTGAGGGAAGAGAGACCATGTTGATAAGACATTTTTTAAAAAGGTGATTATAAATAATGAGGACTTTGTTTCGTATAATTAATTTTTTTGGTGTGCATACCAGTCCTAATAAAGACATTAATTTTTATACAAAGATGGAGATCATTCTTTTTTTGAGGGTCATTTCAAATCTGAGTGAAAGTTCATGTGAGAGTGTGAGTGCACTATGATGAAATTGACACACTAAATTCAATGAAACCATTTTAAACAAAAAAAATGAATTTATGTTAATTTGACATGGAAGACACACAAAGAGAGAGAGAGAATGTCAAGGGAAAAGAATGAAGATAATGAAAAGAGTATACAACAATTAATCATTCATTCCCTCTCCTGTAGAAAAACACAAGAGAAAAAAATGGAACATTTAAACATGTAAAAAAAGGGAATGGAAAGGGATGTGTACAAACATCTTTTCTGCATCATTCCCTTCGCACATGCTACACTAGACAAGGAGAAGGAAGGGAAGGATATAAAATAATAATAAAAAAATGCTCCTTTTTATCCATTCAAGAATAAATAAAACATATAAAAAAAAGTTCTATATTTACACACCCTCATCTATAATACAAATCCCTTGGACTCAACAAGAGAGAGAGAGAGGAAAAAAATCTTTAAGCCACTCACCCACACTGAGACAAAAGCCCCTGTTGTCTATAGAAAACTTTAGAGAAGATCAAGAAGAAGAAGAGAAAAAAAAATGAAAAGAAAATCCTCAAGACATACTTAAAATCCGTTGTCAATAAAAAGAGAGAGAGAGAAGAGGCATAGGTTGTGATACACCCCTTGACTTGAGAATTGTTACAAAGCTGGAGGATAGAAGAAAAGGGGTAAATAGAAAAGAAACTTTTGATAAAAAAAGTATTGGCAGTATAAAAGAGAATGATTTAATGGTACATAAAGGGGGATAGTTAATTACGCAATATAATGTTAATTTAAGTTTAATAATTTTACCTTGTAATAATGTCCTCCAACACCATCAAACACAAATGAGACTTTTTCTTTTCTCTCTCGCTCTTGTTATGGATTGTATGAGGGGGAATTATTGTTTTGAGAACAGAGAGAAGTACACACACAGTTGGGTTAGAATAGAGACACTGTACGTTGAACAAGGAGAGTACGGGGAAAATGGTTAAAGAGAAGAATACGGAGATTGAGAGAAAGTGCCGAGTTGAAATGCGCAGATTCGTTCAAAATCATTGATTTTCCCTTTGTATCCCCACTCCTATTTTTTGTCCATGTTTACATGTTGTGTACAACCCAACTAGAGTGTGATGAGACACTCATAAAAATTTTGAGAGACACACAAATGTATCATCAATTTTCCTTATTGAGATGGAGAACTTTTTTTTTCTCTTCTTCTATTCCTTGTCAACATTGATACAATTACTTTGTCCCCAATGAGACCCCAAAATTCTCTCCATCCATCTAAAGCTCTTACCCCCATTTTTCTCTAAAAAAAGCAAGTCTTTGGGCAACAATTGAGATTCAAAGAGAGGGAAAAAGGGAGTTAGAGCCCATCAAGGAACAAAATAGATTGAACATCAAAGGAAGGATAATACTTGATAATATCATGGATGAGAGGGGGGAGGGGGGAGAAATCAATGATAAAAAATAGTTTATTATTGTCTCCTTTGTTAAAAAGGATATGAGGGATTTTTTTATATATATTTTATTTTATTATTATGACACGAACGAGGCTCATTGTTACAGTTGCCCTTGCTTTTTTTGGTGGTATCCATCATGATCATGAGACTGAGAATTATTTGCCAATTATGCTCCCCTTTATTTTTTATGTAGAGCCATTCTGTAGAGACTGTTAGAATAGACAGTCTCTTTTTTTCTCATAATTTAGGGTTAACCATTATAGACTACAAAATGTGAGTATGGCCACACTACAACGATCGACTAGGGAAGGAGGGGAATGATGAGGGCATGACAACAATTAAAATATGAAATAACTGAGGGGACACTCAAATGTGACTTGAAAATTGTGTGAAAATGAAAGGAAGGACGATTCCCAATTTATGTAATAAATTTAACTTGCACATCATATCTCTCCAACACAAAGAGAAGAGGCGAGAGAGACGAGGAGAGAATGGTGGGGAGGGGGATATGATAATGTATGGAAAAAAAATCTTTTAAAAATAAATAATTTATACACATCACCCAAGTGCATATAAATAATGTTGAAAAAAATGGTGTAAAGTAATAAAGCCAAGGAAATTAAGGGGGTTGTTGGGTTCTCTTGTGTTGTCTTGTGACCTCAATAACAGACACAACACAAGAGACTTCTACTCCCAAGTTACCCCCTTCACGTTCACTGTTTTTCTTGTCTTCACATTTTACTTGTCTTATTTTGTGCACTTGTGTCTGTCTACTCCATCAGCATTTGGGTAAACTCTTTTTTTTCTCTCTCTTTTCATTTTCCTCAATTATTCATTTTTCTTGTAAAATTCCTCAATTTTTTTTCATGTCCTTCCCTTCGCCTTCATCCCCCTCCCTTTTTTTTAATCAATTGGATTTTTTTTGTACAATTTAAAATTTTGCAAAAAAAACCGTCTCAAATTCTCCGACAAGGTGTGAGTGTGTGTTAAGTTGTTTTTTTTGTAGAGATTTAAAGTGAGTCACCATTACAAAGAAAAAAAACATTTAGGATTGTTGATTGAACTGTGTCTTAATTTAAAAAGTTGAAATAAAAAAAAATAACTGTAGTGTGGATAATTATATTTTGAGAGTATTATTTTTAATATAAAAAAATAATAAGAAGGAAATGGTTTCTCCTTGCTTTAGTGACGACGGCTCTTGTGCTCATGTTTTTTTTTCTGTGTGTCTCATGTGTGATTCTGTTTTGTTGTGATTTTGGACTCTATGGACTTGTGTACTTGTATTGTGTGTGTGTGTGTACACATATAAACTTTGTGGTCCTCATTCTTCTTGGCACATTTTTTTTTTACCTCCTCCTCTTCTTCATCTCTCTCTCTCCCTTTTTTGCATTACAGCAAAAATCATTTGCAATTATCATGTAGAGAACAACTCTTCTTCTCCTTTTTGTTCTTTGAGTCGAGATGAGTGTTTGTGTGTGTGACGGTGCGACTGCTTTTTTGTCTAACTTCTTCTTCTTTTTATGTTTCATGTTGTGCATCCTCACATTTTTATTTCATTAAGTCCATTTCTCTCTCTCTCTCTCTCAAAAAGCGTTGTGAGTCTTCTCTTTTTTCTCTCAAGATTCTTCAAGATTATCAAAGAGAAGGCGGAGTGAGTCTTGGGGCGTGTGTGTTCTCTCTCCAATTTTTCTGGTTTGATTTTTATTCCCCCCCCCCCTCTTCTTTTTTTCTTGTTATTTCCATGCTCATGGTCAGCAAGAAGAGAACAATGCAAAAAAAAATAATCAGTCATTCAATTTAAAAATAATTCTTTAATAGAAATTTTTAAAAGAGGAAGGAAAAAAAGAGGGAGAGAGACAATGGGCAAATAGGATATAGTAAAAAAAAATTAGAATCAATAGCTCAATTTGTATTAGGTAGCTAGGTAGTGGGTACGTATTTATTTTAAAAGAAATGATGAAATGTCGAGATTATTTATGAGCGGATACAATTATAATGTATTACAAAGTTTTAATTTAACTAAAAGATACACACAAGATTATAATTGTGGTACTTGTACAGGTGGAGGGGGGTACATGGATCATATTTCATTGACAAAATAATTTTTTTTTTGATTATACTCAACAAGAGGATATTGGGAGGTCTCAAGTTAGTTGTGAGTATAAATGTAAATGAGTATAAAAGTTAAGTCCTTTAATATAAATTAAAAAGGCACAGGTGAATATAATAAGACTTAAAAGAGAGGGGGGGGGGGCGGAATATATAGAGTGGTTTACCTTGAAAACCATTTCCTCATTTCATTTCATTTCGTTTCATTTCACGTGTGATAATTTAAGGGTATGTAACGGTATTGTAACTGTATTTTCCTTGCTCTAGTTTCTCTACACATTGCGGGTTGATCGTTTGTACAGATCCTTTTTCGACTCATGTCTTTTCTGTTGTATTATCATACTTTTTGTTTTGTCTCTCTCTCTCTCTCTCAATATTTCATAGGGGACAATAGTATAGCAATCCACAGAGTCTGCCTTCCTTTTTGGTTTGGTTCTGAGTTTGTGTTGTGGCTGTAAAAAGCCTGAGGGCTATTTACACTGTTTTTGAAGCTGTTGAAATTAAATTGATACTCGGAAAAGATAGGGACCAAGTGTAGTGTGTACAGATAGGAATACACTCTGCCTCCATCAAACAGTTTGTTAGTCTTAAATCCGCAACGATAAATAAAAAGATTCTTTTTCTCTCTCTCTCTCGCCTTATCTGATCTCACCATGAGAGATCTGACTCAGTCAATATACTCAGCCAGCCTCAACCGTCTCTCTCTCTCTCTCGCCTTGTAAACTCTCTTGTTCTTATTGTTTTGTGCTGGTGGATGTATGTACATGATTACGAGACTATTTTTTTTGGCTAGTTATCTCTCTTGTTTCTTTTTTTATGTAGTCATTGCCGATTGCCTATATTGCCAATATTCCCTTCTTTAGTGTCAGTTCCTATTTACCTATCCCCCCTCTCTTGTTTTGTCTATACAGAACGAGTTGTTGTAGTGCAAAAAAAGGAGAGGGGGAGGGTATGTACATGTTTCTTTATTTTATGTTACAAATAAAAGTTGCATGTGGTTTCTACATGGTTTTCCTTCTCGCCTCTAAGCTACAACCTCCCCAAACTCGTTGGTTCCTAGTGATAATGCAACATGAAATAAATATTACAATTATAATTAATGCAGTGCAATTGCAATGGGGAGGGGAATGGTGATTTTCCATTTCAATTGAAAAATGCAGTCAGACCCATTTTTTTCCCTCCTTCTCTTCTTTACCATCTCAATCCATCCAAATTACTCAAAGACTCGTCCATCCCAAATCCCCTAAATCTCATTCCTTCTCCAATCTCTCATTTTGGAGAGCCAACTTTTTCATAGTGAAATGGAGTTTTTTGTTATTTACTATCCCTCATGTACATATGTACATACGTACTCGAGTACTCTTATTTCTCTCTGTGTAAAAAAATAGACAATTAAAATGAAACCATGGGAAAATCACATTACAATAAATCCCTCTCTCTAATGGGTTTTAATATATTATTTTGATGAAAAATAATTTAATGATTGTCCTTAAGTGGATCATGCTGAGAGAATTTATTTTGAGAGAGAGAGAGCAAACTGTACTAATCACAAAAAACAACAGTTTTAGGAAATATGGAGCAAACCATTTTTTATGTACGATTTTTTTACGTAAAATGTAAACATTAATTTATGTCATATGTATATTATTGACTGTACAAATGTTTTGACGTGTCATGACTAAAGAGAAATGTTGATCAGTTTCAAGGGTTTACCCTCTGCTGTGCTACACAAGACAACGAAACAGATTGAATGTTACACACAGAAGCCTCCTAGCCTCTGATTTGTCTTCCCCCCACAATCCACATCAATAACACACACACACCTTGTCTCAACAATCTATTATTATATTAAGTCTGTTATCTTATCCCCCCCCTCCTCCTCCCCATCTCCCAATGTTTTTTTCATTTATTTTCAACCAAGGATAATGTGACTCTAATTATTATTCTTTTTTGAAAGCGTTTCTTTCCATTTTTCTCATAGTCTTGAATCAACTCTCCTCCATGTATGTCAATTCTAATGTAATCACAATTGCCCTTTAGGTTGCCATGGACTGGAGAACTGTGCTGTGTCTACTCCTCATTGTTGTCATCTCTAACGGAGGTTCGTGTAGACTCCCCCCTCTCTCTTTGAATAACTTGATAACAGTTTTTTTTTGTAGTTAATTCCCATTAATGAGAGTAAGAGTATGATAATGACCCCCCGTGTATTTGTATGTAGTTGATTTTTCTTTTCGTTTGTAAAACTACGTGTCAAAATAATTATTCTTTATGGTCACTTAAGGAGTTTTTATTTCTATCACCCTCCTCTCTTATTTTTTTGTGTATTTTTTTGTATTTTGTATTTTATTATGTAGAGTGCAAGTCTGTGGTAAGAAAACTTTGTAAAGTTTTGAATATTTTTCTTTTTGAGGACAGACTTCTTCTCATTGTAAAAATTGCCTCAGAGGGAAAGAAGTTGTAGAAATGCGTGTGTGCGTACTCTTATGGGGCATGACAATATAACCAAATGTGACGAACGTTTGTCATTTTGGATTTCAATTTAACAAAAATTTGCAATACTTTCTGTAAATGGGAAATCATATAAAAAAAGACAGCGTAAAAAAACAAGAATTTCCTCCTCTTTTGTAATTTGATCGTAAAAAAAATCTGTAGAGGAAGAAGAAGGAGAAGACGCAAAGATTTTCCATTTAGAAATATGAAATATGAAAATGTTTTTCTTGTCTCTCTCTCTCTTATTTTTACCACAACAGAAAAAAGAGGGGGAGATGGTTCTTAGTTTTGTTTCTAAAGATTTATTAGGATGATAACATGGCATGTATGAAGCTTGTTATTTATACCTTAGTTTAGATTTCACATTTCATCACTAAGAAAAGAGACTAAGAAAATTCTCTACACAATGGGATTTATGTGTACGTTGTTTTTTGCATAGGAGAACACGGCACTCATATTTTATTCCCCCTCCCCTCTTTTTTTTGCATTATTTATGCTTATTTCTACAGTCCTCAAGAGAGATTCCCTTGTGAATTTTTTAATATTTTTTGTTTTTACTTTTCTAATGTTAACTTTTTTGGAGGTAAAATATTTTGTACAAAAAAAAATGAATTTTAATTTTTTGAGAGATGCCACAATACTAAAGAGACTAGTAGAGAGAATTTTTGTCTTATTTATCTTTTTTGGCTATGTAACAACTAACATTTGCATTCTATTGAGTTTTCAAGGTGGCCATTTTTACCAAAGTATATATTTAAATATGTAGGTAAATGTATATTGTTACATTGTTTAGTTAATTACAATAACTTGAAATTTATATTTTTATCTTGATGAAACATTAATTCTCTTTTTTTTCCATGTGAATTTATTTCACATTGAGAAGGCCATTTTGATTAATTTTATAGAATTACAAGTGCAGTCGTATGTAAATTGTAGAATGCAATCTAAGAGAGAGACCCTTTTTTTCAATTATTGCTTCAACAATTTCTTTTTACCTTAAATAGTACACAGTTAAATATTGTATTTAGTTGACATAAATGTCATTGAGAGTTTTGAATTTGAGAGAGAGAGAGAGAAATTTGCATACTTTGCACAATTTAAATTTTTTGTGACAAACCACGGAAACCCATAAATTATTATTATTTTGGGCGGAGGTATATCTGTAGAAAATGGAAATAAAGCTCCTTCAACTTTGAAATCAAAGGAGAAAAAAAAGTATTATACTTTTTAGTTAAATAATAAATAGGCTCAACAACTCAGATTATTAAAATATTACTTTTGAAAAAAGTAACATGGGATGTGAGGAGGGTTAGTGTATACAATCACACACAATAAAAAAAATGAAAAGAAGTTTGAAATATTATGTGAAAATAGGATTAAGTTGACATACGGAGAATTGTGTGTTCTTTTGTGTGCGTCTAGATTTGAATTTTTGGGGGGTATAATCCCCCCCCCTCCCTTTTTATTTATATAAAAAAATGTAAGGAATTGGTTCAAGAAATGTCTAAAAAATGGGAATTTTTTTTGACTATGGAAAATGTAGATAACACAAGAAGGAGACTTCGTATAAGAAGAAGAAATGATACAGCCTCAGTGGATAATGTTCCCTCATCCTCGAGTAGTAATGCAGTCCGAATTAAGTCAACGAGTGGAAGTAGTAGTTCTGACAGTGGTAAAATGATTGTCTGTTACTACACTAATTGGTAAGTTCTTTGATTTCATTTTAATTGTCATTTTCTATGGAAAATTCATTTCTATGGATTTTCCTTCTCAATCCCAAGTTGAGATGAAAAGCGTGGAGAGAGAAAAGTTTTTGGAAAAAGTTATAGATATAATTATTTTCCAGGTCACAGTACAGACCAAAAATTGGTAAATTCACACCTGAGGACATTCCAGCTGATCTGTGTACTCATCTCATCTTTGCTTTTGGTTGGATGAAGAAAGGTAAGGCGGAGAAAAAAGAATTAAAAAAATAAGCTGCTGTTGTTGTTGAATTTGTCATTTTTCTACTCTCTTTAATAATTTTGATGGAATTGTAGATTAAATAGTTAATGAGGGAGTGTTGTACGTACATGCTTTCAGTCTAATTATTTCTAGTTTATTGACTCATGTATGACTCAATCAGTGTAGTGTAGAGTGTTGGGGGGGGGGGGGGGGTTGAAATTATGTATTGATCTCAATCATGGTGATATTGTTCAGTAGAAATGTTCAACTTTAGTTTTTGTGGTTCTCCGTCTCTCCTTGTTGACTGTCAGTCTAAATTGTTGGTGACATGGGAGAGAGAGAGAGTCATCCAGTACTTGCTAATTAATTAACTTGTGAAGAGATAAATTGTTTACTAAGTGACTATGATATTTCTATTTGTACATTTTAAGCTCGTCGTCCTTCCCTATAACCATTCCTGTCACTCTCAACACTTTATTTTATATTCTCTTGAATCTTATCTCCCTCCAGCAAATTTCTCATCCCTTTCCTATCTTCTTTATCATCTCTCTCTTCTATATAAATGTACATATAAAGTTTATGCATGGACTCTCTCAAAGATTTAATAGGGAAAGAGTCCGTATACACATTCATTAATATTTTGTAGGGGTTGTCCTTGAATCAAGCTCAAGAATTTGTCACTCTATCTCTGAATAATTAATTATGATTCATGACCCATGTTACCTCCCTTCCTTAAAATTTAAATGGACTCCGGTAGAGCCCTCAATCCCAACCTCTATCACTCCAAAAACTTTCATCCAAATACATTTTCTCCCTCCCACTATACCCCTAACGTTACTCAAGGGAGACATGAAAATTGTGTGAGAGACTATTTCACATTTTCAAAATTAAAATTGACACGTGTTACGCCATGCCAATGCTATATTGTACACATAGAGATAGATAGAAGTAGAAGGAGGAGGAGAAAAAAAGATTGAAAAGTTTTTTTTGTTAAAGTAGATTAATGATGTAATAGAGTAATTATTAGTCATTATGATTAATTTTCATTTATATCTCCGTACCATGCACCTTGCCACTGTCTAATTTTGAGTTTAAATATTAAATTATACTTTGTTAGTTTTTCATGAGATAAAATTATAGTTTCAACTCTCATACCACATTTTTCCCCATTCAAACAACTGACACGGTCCTCATAACTCAACCCCCCTCCCCCTTTTTCTCTTATCACCCTTCCAAAAAACTTTGGAGCTCAAAGGAGACTCTAAAAGGATTTTTATTTTGCCTTCAATTTTTTTTTTATTTGTTAGAAATAGTATCCATTATGTAGTGTAAGAGTTGTGGTAAGAGAGTCCATATAAAAAATGGAAATAAGTCATAAAAAGTGGACAAGATTTGAACACAACATTTTTTATATTAGAGTCCCCCCCCCTCACATAAGCAATCATAACGGATAATGTTGTAGGTATGGTTGTGATGATGTGTACAGAAGTACAAAAACTTGAGACTTTACAGTTGAGAAGGTACACTCTTTTTGCATCAAAAAAGTTAAAGATTAAAGTAGTAAAGCAAGTTAATGAAATGCACCAAAGGATGAAAAATAGAGAGAGAGAGACCTTTTTGAAAGAGAGTCATGTTTGTTCACATGTTGATGATGCTTGAGTTGTAATATTGTGGACTCTCTGTTAGTCGTAGAGTCTCAATGGGACAAAAATAATAAAAGAAGACGCTATGTTATTACAGGTTAATGACTATTTTCTCTCAATGTATTCGTCTCTCTCTCTCTCTCTCTCTCATGAGGATGAGGGTGAGGTCTTTCCTTCCTTTGAAAATTGGATTGAGAGGGAGAGATGGAGACGAAAGGACAAAAGGAGTAGGTTAATGAAAGATGACGCAGAACCAAGAGCTTGTACATTTTTTTTCTCTTCTTTGATTAGACTTCTAATTGGTGTCCGTATCGTAATTAAACATTAAATGAGAGAAGAATGCCAATTCGAGAGGAAGGGAGGTATCGATTCATGTTGACTAATTTTTTTCTCTTTTATTTGGTTTTGTAAAAATAATTAGGTAAACTGTCTTCATTTGAGACCAATGATGAGACCAAGGATGGTAAAGTTGGACTCTACGAACGAGTCAATAATTTGAAGAAGGCCAATCCAAAACTCAAAACTCTTTTGGCTATTGGTAAGTTTGACCAAAACAACTTGAAAATAATTATTTTTTTTTGTTTGTTCCATGTAATTGCTATTGTTAACCCCACAACTTAATAACAAATTTGTTGAGAGAGGGGATAATGAGACCAACTAAAATAATGAGAGACAAATAATTGTATTTATTTTCTTAAAGTATAAAGTCATGTTTTTCCTTAGTGGGCGTTTCAAGACAAAGATGAATGACCATTTTTATGATTGTCTTGAGATTCCTCATTTACTACAAGTCCAAATTATGAAATGGAACAAAAAACTTTTTTTATTTTATTTATATGTTCTTTTATCAACCAAATTTATTCCCCATACACAACTTTAAGTATGGCTTTCAGTTTCTTTCTCTAACACAGAAAATGGTCTTTCTGGGAATTTGCCACATACAAACACAATAAGATATAGAGAGAGAGGAGGGAAAAAATGCATTACAAAAATGTCTCTGTACAGTAATAAAAACTATTAGGGAAAAAAACAAAAGGGAGAATTAAGTCTCAATGAAAGGGAAGGGATTATTTTTGGAAGTTTACCAAATGAGGAATTGTTGAGTTGTGGGGGATGTGACCATTGAACTTGTTTTTTATTTTTATTTTTGTTGGCACACAAAGGTGGTTGGTCTTTTGGAACCCAAAAATTTAAGGAAATGTCAAGCACGCGATACTCTCGACAGCTCTTTGTTCTCAGTTCCATCCCTTATTTACGTGAGAGGAATTTTGATGGACTTGACATCGATTGGTACTGACTACAAATTCATTTTCCTAATTAATATTTCTTTTTTTGTCATTCTAAACATTCCTCCTCACTTAACTCATCCTCATCTTCAATTTAGGGAGTATCCCAAAGGAAGTGAAGATAAAGCCAACTATGTTCTCTTCCTCAAAGGTACATGATCAACATTTATTTTTTTCCTATTTTTCATATACAAAAAAGAAAGGAGTGGATGATTATTGTTGTTTGATTAAAAGAAAAAAAAAGTCTCCATTACGAAAATTAAATTTCACCTTTCACTTTTTGCCTTTCTTTTCAAAAAAATGAACAGAGCTTCATGAAGCTTTCAAAGCTGAAGCTGAAGAGTCAGGAAAACCTCGACTTTTATTGAGTGCAGCCGTTCCCGTTGGACCAGATTCAATTCGAGGAGGTTACGATGTTCCAGCTGTTTCCACGTACGTTTTAGTTTTACTTTCCCAATTATTTTTTTCCCCGCTTTCTCTTTCACCAGAATCTCTCTCTCTCTAATTACTTGTGAACCAAGTCAGGGTCATCAACTTGCTTTCTCCCATGTTTTGTGTGTGATATGACTCCATTTATAAAATGTGACCTTTTTTTTTAATTTGTGGGGGGAAAATAGATATTTGGATTTCATAAATTTGATGGCTTATGATTTTCATGGAAAATGGGAATCACAAACCGGGCACAATGCCCCCCTCTACGCTCCATCATCAGACTCGGAATGGAGAAAACAATTAAGTGTCAGTCATGCAGCCTCCATGTGGATGAGACTGGGTGCACCCAAGGAAAAACTCGTGATTGGAATGCCAACCTATGGTCGAAGTTTCACTTTGGCAGATCCCAAGAATTTCAGTGTCAATGTTGCCACAAAGGGCGGAGGAGTTGCGGGAGTGTACACGAGAGAAGGTGGATTCCTTGCTTATTATGAGGTACCCCATTTTTTTCTATATAAAAAAAATTCCACATTTTATTCACCGACAGAAGGGGGGAAAGGTACTTTGATGAAAAAATGGGGCGGAAAATAAGTTTATAAGTAGCTTAAAGCATTTAGGGTCACCACATCATAGAGATCTTTTGAGAGCCCGTACAATAAATATTGCGGTATCAAAGAATGGCTGGTTTGTATATTAAAATTGTATAATCTAAGCATGTTTAAGACACAAGAGAGAGAGAGTTTTCTCCACAGATGTGATGCTCTTCTGTGTACACAAAGGACGAGCCATGTTGGGGGCCTATAATGTCTTGTAATATTCTTCCTGGAGGGATTTTTTTATGGGGAAATTGTACACATAATATTTAGTCAAAGTTTATGCAGTTTTCAGCCAAAAAAGAAAATTGTGAATAGAGACGTAACTCATTATTATTCATGAACGCCGACTTACTCACTGCCTAAAGTGTGTAGATAAAAACTAAAAACACAAGTTAGACTCACTCCACAGAACATCAGAGTGCCTTCTGTCTTTATAGATACAACCCCCCCCCTCATTCTCTCATTCTCCCCCCCCCCCTTTCCTGATAATCCCCAATTCTTTATTTTTTACTCCAATCTCAAATTATTATTCTCAAAAATATTTTTTTTAAGGCGGCTTCAAAAAATGGAGAAAGAAGGAAGAAAGTTTTTTCTCTCTTCAAAAGATTGTGTCTGTCTAGGACAGGACAAGTGCCTAAAGAAATAATCAAAATGATTATTACTTTTTTTAGTGTTCCTATTTAATAGTAATTTAATGTATGTAAAGTTTTATATGGGAGATATATTCTCACAATTCTTGAAACTTTCAAGTTTTTCTCTTGACTCCTGACATTTCCAGGAAAAAGTTGTTAATGTATAATTCCCCTTTTTTGTTCTCATTTAATAATAAGAAATCGTACTAATTGAGTTTAATTTATGTAAAGTTTATGCCCATTCAAGAAATCTTGAAATGAAATTTTATAGTCATGAACAAAACGACGATGATAGTCTTTGTAATATTCATCTCTTAATTTTCTTGTTAAATTAAATTTATTTACAGATATGTGAAATTCTCAAGACAAACAAGGCTCAATATATTTGGGATGATGAGATGAAAGTAAGTTATAATAATTAAATTGACAAAAATGTCTTTTTAATAAAAAATGTAGATAAATAATAATTATTTTAATTAAATATCTCTAATTAATGTAAATAGGTCCCCTATCTCGTTGATGGAGATCAATGGGTTGGATTTGATGATGAAAAATCCATCAAAATGAAAATGGATTGGATCAAAACCAGTGGTTTTGCCGGTGCCATGGTCTGGACAGTTGACATGGATGACTTCCGGGGTGACGTTTGTGGGGGTGGTGGAAAATACCCACTCATTCAAGTTATGAGGTATAAAGCCAATTTTAAGCCATCAAAAACTGGAAAAACAAAAGAGGAAAAAAAAGTTTTTTGTATCTGTCATCAACTTTTAAATGGCATACTAATGATTATAATATGAGTACTTATGTGACAAGAACAACTTTTTTTTATGATAATAATGGAAAAGATGCCTTCAAACCACAATGAGATTGAGTCATAAACTTTAGACACAAAAAAAACAAGTTGACATTTTGATACAATATAAACGAGACAATTTATTATTTCTTGTGTTCAAATAAAAAGAGGAGGAGGAAATATAGGACAGATTGTATATGTACACATTAATATATTTCAGAGAAGAGTTGAGGGGAACAAAACGTGATGGAGTCCCAGTGGATTGGAGTAAGCACTCAAAGAAAATTGTGGTAAAATCTAAACCAGAGGCTGTTCGAATTCCCGTGAGCGAAGTGTTGAAAAAGAAACTTGTCAAGGAAGCACAAATCGTTCAACTTGAGTCTGAAGAGGAAGAAGATGTGAATAGTAAGGAACTCCTTAGACCCATATAAAAAAAAACTTTGAGTACTTTCTATACAATTCAAAGAAAAAGAAGAGAGTCGAAAAAAAAGAAGAAAAGAAAGATTCCATCACCCAAGTCAAATTTCTTTTTCTATATTCTGTCCCCCAGATCAATAATTTACTTAAATGTTTTTTCCATATATAACTCCATATCTTTTTTTTCTTTCTTTCTTCTTCTCTCCGCATATTTAGCTCGTCGACCAAATGTCGTCTGCTACTATGACATTGCTGCCATGAAACGGAGGGGAGCTGGTAAAATGAGCATTGATGCTATCGATGCTGCTTTGTGTAATCATCTCATCCTTACTGGATTCACCTTAAAGGTCAGCTAATTATTTTTTTTGTACAAAACTCCTTCACATTAGTTTGACATCATTTACGCTTCTCTCGATATCAAATCATACACTTGACAGCTCATGACCTCCCCCCACCCCCTAGTCTATCTAGTCATCATTACTTTAATATCAAATTTAAAGAGTCACAATTCTTTGTTTGTACGTCATCATCAACATGACTCGCGGTCTTTTAGCCACTCACTGATAATTACAATCCTCATGATTTTATCCGCATAGATTGATGGGGGATGAGGGAAAGGGGAGGAGGGGGGTGAGATTTTAAGGTTAAACATAGTAATTCATGATCCGTAGAGTAAACAATCCTTTTTGGTAGTCATGCGAAAAAATTTCATGAGCTCCGTTTGAGTCAACTTTTCTCTTTCTCTCTTTTTTTGATTATGAACGTTTTACAAGATAATATGGGAGGGCTGGGGGCTAGGAGAGTTGTAAAATGGTATTTTAGTAAGGACTCCAAACTACTACTAGAGTAGTGTACAATGTGAGACCCTTTTTCCTATAAAAGTAAACAAGGTTTCGAGTTTCAACAACAGCCCCAGCTTCCTGTTACACATTTTATTAAATTAGTGAGCAAAAATGATGAGAGTGGAGGATGAGAGAGAGAGAGGTGAATCCATCAAAATTTCATTTTGTAACATTCTATAACTTGTAGTATTACTCTCTCTCTCTCTCTCTCTCAACATGTTTCCTCCTTGTCAAAATAAGATGTAGAAAATAATATTGATTTTTTTTCCATATATCACCCTCATCTCCTGACTAATAATATTACTCTATAAAAAATATTCTCTACACTGAGAAAATGGATTTTTAAATTCATGATAGTCAACGACAAATACTTTTTTTTCTGGGGGGAAACTATTTTGCATGTCATTAAGGTAAAATTCTTTTATATATTTTTTTTTTCTGTCTTGTTTTTCAGGATCACAAACTGAGCTCAAGTAACCCATTTGACAATGAGGCTTTAGCTAAGCTTGTCAAACTCAAAGAGAAGAACTCTGACCTCAAGGTATGATCCATAAAAGATCAAGAGTATAGTTTTTTGTATATTTAACCTGTAGCTTTTCTTTTTTCCTTTCAAAGTATCACATTTTTTAAAGTTATGCTCAATATGACAAAGTTTTTTTTGAGAGAGAATAATTTGTCAAAAAAGAAAACTGGGAAAATTGAAAGTTTGTTCATGTTGACATTGTCCTATCAAATTTATAGATTTTACTGTCACTAAGTGGAGACGTAGCCCTCCGTGAGTTGACGAGTAGTGTGTACCGAATGAATAACTTTGTGTACGAATCTGTCGAGTTTTTGAGAGAGAATCAGTTTGACGGCATTGATGTGGATTGGACCGTAGATTCCAGGTAAGAGACGACGAAAGAGAGAGACAAATAAATTAAATTAACCAAGCATGAAATAAACTAGACATTTTATAACATTGTCAAAGTATATAAATATATATATATATATATAAATATTATAAAGATGCAAAGTTTTCTCTCTCCATTTCCTTGTTTGTTTACTTGTCATTTATGAGTCAATTGACTTTTTTTTATTTTATTTTTTTAAAAAAAATATAATTGTGTTGATTCAATTTCGAGTTCTAATGAACCACAAAAAAATTGGGGAGGGGGAGAATATTTTCTAAACTCAATATCATAGTTAACAAAATCATT
Organism: Arrhopalites spinosus; assembly: GCA_034700945.1. Taxonomy (NCBI): domain Eukaryota; kingdom Metazoa; phylum Arthropoda; class Collembola; order Symphypleona; family Arrhopalitidae; genus Arrhopalites; species Arrhopalites spinosus. The sequence continues at coordinate 26,359 of JAQIVZ010001446.1, forward strand.
TGTTGTTTTTTTATGTTGTAAATATCTCATTGTTTTCCCATTCATGTTGACTCAGACATTGGTTTCCTTTCCCTCCCCATTATTTAGAGAAAGAACAAAAGGTGAAAACTGTTGTTTAGAATTGTTTTTTTGATCTCTCTTCCATGAGATTCCTATCATTTTCTTCAATGAGTTTCAAATTTTGTAATAAAATGTTTCAACCTGAGTCAGCAAGTAAATAAGAGAGCGTGTGTTCCATTGTAGTTGACAATGTTGTAAATTGTATTATATTTTTTTTGCAAAGTTGGTGAATTGTGGAGAAAATTTTTAATGTTGTTGTTTTTTTTCTTGTCCTTGTTACTTTAAAATAGAACAGCCAAGTCATACCTTCAACTAGTAAAAGAATTACGATTGGCATTTGAGGGTGAGGCCAAGTCATCAAAATCTGAGAGTCTTCGTTTGACAACAAAGGTCAATGGAAAGTCATTGAAGAATTTGGATATTGAAGAATTGTCAAAATATGTAGATTTTTTCAATGTCATCACATATGACTTTAGTAGTACCAAGTTGACTCATCATTCTCCCCTTCACTCGATTGCCGAGGGGGAGGATAGTGTCGAAAATATTGTGTCCAGTTTATTGAAGGAGGCTCCAAAAGAAAAGATTAATCTTGGGGTGGGAGCTTTTGCAAGGTCATATGAATTAGAAGACAGTGCTAAATTTGATATTGGAGCATCCATTGTTGGCGGTGGAGTTGGTGGTGGGGTTTTGGGACAAAAGGGTTTCTTGGCGTACTATGAGGTAAGAACAAGAGGATGATTTATATGGGGGGGGACAATGGATTTATTACAAAAATATTGATGATATTTGTAGAGAAAGGGAGGGAATATTTGTCATATTTTTTTAAGCCTTTCAACTTATTCCAGGTTTGTCCATTCCTAGACCGTTCCAATACGACTTTAGTCTGGGACAATGAACAGTCCGTTCCATTTGCCTACAATAAAAATCAATGGATTGGCTTTGATGATACTCGCTCACTCAAATCAAAGACGGACTGGCTAAAAGAGGAAGGTCTTGGTGGAATCTTTATTTACTCAATTGATCTGGATGATTTCAGTGGGTCGGCATGTGCCAGTGGAAAATTCCCATTGTTAACTGTACGTTGACTCCATGGAACCAATCATTTTAGTCCCACAAACTTCTTTTTCTCTCAAAACTAAGTTTAAATGTCATGTTTGTCCTCATTTACAGAGCATTCGTGATGAACTCAACGAGTACAAAGTAGCACTTACTTATGACGGTCCCTATGAAACGGGCAGTCCTGGTGCTGTCAAGAAGGGAAAGCAGGATCGTAAGCATTTTTATGCAAATGATTTTTATGGACATGAGACTAATCCATTAATTAATACATTGTCAATTATTCTAGCCAATGAAATCACCTGTGCCGAGGAAGATGGTCACATAAGCTACCACAAAGATAAGGTAACTTTCCAGGGAACAAATTGTTTTTACATTTAGCTAAACTTTCAATTAAATGTTCTACCTTTTAGGCTGACTGCACCAAATATTTTATGTGTGAGGGGGAAAGAAAACATCATATGCCTTGTCCAGCTCAACTTGTGTTTAATCCAAATGAAAATGTCTGCGACTGGGCAGAGAACGTAGAAGGATGTGGAAAACCGGCTAGTTAGCTATGTGGAAAAATTCCTAGTTAGCTATGTAATTAAAAAAACAAAAAAATACGTCCCTCTGACCTGTTCTTGGAGTATTAATAAAATAAAGTATTAATAAAATTAAAAGAGGTCACACGAAAAAGGGCCAATTTTTCAAAGCCCCCTTTTTCGTCCGACTTCTACAAATATTAATAAAATATTTTATTTGTACTCTAAGGACTTCTTTGTACCTTTTGTATTCGATTTTGTAACGGAAATATTTTGTAATAAAAAAATTGAGAGGTTATACTGTGTGTGTGAAACCAGTTTTGACGTTAGTAAAACAATTTCCACATGTTCAATACTCATTATTTTATTTTTTGATTCTTAAAATGTCCAAAGAGTACTTTAAGGAATTAGAAATCCTCGAGTATTCTTTGAAAATGTCAGCTCTTTTTAATATTATTATTAATTAATTATTATATCAAATATTATTATTCTCTTGGCCAACTTTTTCATTCTACTTTCTTTGAAAAAATACCAAAGTGTCCATTTGTTTGTATATATTGTAATACATATATATATAAATATATTTAAATTCACCCCAATCTCTTTCCCTGACTCTGTCTTTTCTGCAAATTAAAAAATCATGATGATGATTTAATAAATCATCATCGGAAAAAAGTGTCTAGCATTTTTTGTTGTAAACTATTGTAAATATACTTTTTGCATTCTTACATCTTCCGTTTCATTGTAAAAAAATATTTTGATACTTTAGAGTCTACACTATGTATTACAAAAGTAAGCAATTCTAGTATCGGATGCAGAGAATCGAGTTGCTAATGGCTTTTTCAAAAAGTTGACTTGATTTCACCACATTATACGTATATATATGCATGTATACATGTAGTGCGAGTACAGTAGACATAATGATCACCCTTTTTTCTCTAGTCGAATTTTATATTGATCATCGAAAAAAACCAAAACTGCCAATTAAGAATGGAAACCACCTCACAAGATCCTAAAATTTCACTCATATCCTCCCATATTATGAAAATATTATAAAATTTTAATTAGAATTTGGTTATAAATATAAGCGTGTGTACCTTACACTTTTATAAAGTATCTCAAGTTTTGAGTCTTCAATGTAAAGTAGTACTAAAAACATTTTCGACGTTTAGTTTCTTTGTTGAAGCTGTAGATATAGAGTAGTTTTATTTTCCGAGAAAACTTATTTTTCAAGAGGTTTTGGTAAGCAAGAAATTTACAAGGGCCTGGCATGAAAAAACGAATCTATTGCATAACAAGGAACGGAGGAAATTGGGAAAATTCTCTTTCCATCATTACTTTATGATGAAACAAATGGAAATACGTTTTAGAACCAACCATTTTTGTGGAAATGTGAAAAATAATTTAGGTTAGGCAGCAAGGTGTTAATTATAGGGGTCAGTCTACTAATAAATGATTGCATCAAACTGCAAAAATCACACCAAAAAATTCAGTCTTTGTCATCAAATTGGTATTATTTGTCAATTTTGAAGCCTAAATATTCCATTTCCTGGAGGAAGTTTATGCCAAATTATTTGTTTTTGTATCTATTTCTTGTATGTGTCAAACTACAAGTCAATTATAGTTCACTTTACTTCACTATATGCAAATTGCTAGGAAGAACAGTGAAAGACGCCGTGAGAACAAAGAAATTTTTTGGAAGCATGAATCCTTGAAAACCGCCCATCTCCAAAAAATCGGCAATTTTTTTTCTTGCTTTTTTTCTTTTTTGATGACTGACTTTGAATTTTAATTAAATCTAACTCGGATTGTAATTGTGTTGGAAAGATGAACGCTCCACCAACCTTTGAGTCCTTTGTGCTCTTTGACGGAGAGAAAAAGTAAGTTCTTGTATTTTAAATTAATTATAAATTGCATTGTTCAATTAAAGTTTTAGAATTAGATGGATCAAATCCCAATTGCAATTTTAATTTTTGTATTATTATTAATTTCAGGGTTATTATTGATTTGGACACGAAAGTACCAAATGCAGCATTGTTCACTGTTAATAAGGAGGACCATAGTTTGGGGAATATGATTAGAAATCAATTACTGAAAGACCCTCATGTTTTATTTGCCGGCTACAAACAACCTCATCCACTCGAACACAAAATTATCCTCAGAGTTCAGACAACAGCAGACTACACCCCTCAGGATGCCCTTAAAAATGCCATCACAGACTTAATATCAGAATTATCTTTACTAGAGGAGAGATTTCGTAGTGCTATCCAAGACAAGGCGAATGATGATTAAAAAGAAATAATCAAAATGTACAAATATTTTTATTTTTACCAGTTTTGTTTTGTCTCCTAAGCTTACAGTTCTATGAGTTCTACGACCTTTTTTCTACCAATTTTTGTATGAGAATGTTTGTTTCTCTGTTAATTTACCTAATGTGAAGAATTAGGCATGTACGAATGGATTATTGAATAAATAAATGAAAACTGATGTCGAGTATTTATATGCGTTGATTCAATAATTCCATCGCGTTCTTATTGACAAAACTTGGAATGATTAATTAAGTATAAGTTAAAGAATATTCATATTTTAACAAATAAATAAATACGAGAAAAATATCTTAAAATAACTAGTTATCATCTTTCTTCAAGTTGTTTATCCCGAATGACAACAGCTTCGTCAAAGTTGATGATGTAGTACGTTGCCCCTTTATGAGACTGAGCCACTACTTTTGCAGTCTACGGCAAAATTAACAATTTAAATTAATAGGTAACCAAGAAAAATAAATAAAATGTTTTTTATATTTTGTCAAACTTACAAAACCAGACGTCTCCAGAATACCTTCAACAATTCCAGCACTGAAGGCAGCACAATTTAAGTTTTTCTTGTGTTCCTTTGGAACGGAAATGAACCTGTTGACCAAAGGCTCGTTCTCAATAATGTAGTATTGTTTAGGGTCATCCACTGAGTTCTCCAACTTGTCAGCTTCCTTACCAAATAGCGCCTGTCAATAACAAATAATTTCATAAAAGTAAACTCACAGAATGCCAAACAAGAATGACAGTTACCAGAATATATTTAACTACCTTCCATATAGTTGTCCGAATGAACAATAATACATGTAAGAGTTTAATTTCTCTCTTATAATTCTTTTCTCTCAGCACGATCAGATCAATTAATTTTAGTCCAACTTGTTTGCCCATTTCGGCTAACCTAAAACAGACAAGAATCAAAAATTCAAAGAATTATTAAATATGAATTTAATTTCAAATAGATTCCACAATCAGAAATCCACATTACAAATTAAAATGAATAAAACAACAATTTACCTAGTTTGAAGGTCAAGAACACTACCACTTCTATTTTGACAATACTGAACCATTTCAGAAAATAACAGAGCAAAACAAGTTATATGAACTTCCTGTTTCCCCTTGCTGATAGATTTATCTAACAAACTCGTCTTGGCCTTTGATTGATTCAAACTAATTATTGATGCCACTGACGCATGGGGTTCAACTTTATCATCTTCGGATTTATCCATGATTAGTCTTTATAATTTTTCACAAATAAAAAATAAAATTGAAATAAAAATTAAAAAATAAATTCAAAGTTTTTCATAGCCGCGTTGTACATAAGTATATAAGCTCTATGCAATACATTGAGGAAAAATAATTTACTTTGCAATTAAATAAATAAAACCATTTATTTCAATTGTTTCAGTATAAAAACTAGGCATAATGAACATTATAAGTGGTAGTAAAATAGCTGTGTAATCTAATTTGCTAATTTGCATATACACATTTAGTTTTAATTTAAGTCCGGCCTGTAACTCCGTTTACCATAATAATTGGCATACAAAGTATCGAATGACACGGGAGTGACTGCCAAAATTCCACTGTTGTAGCCAGTGGCCAGTTGCTGTCCGGTTGGACACCAATTAATCTATAAAAACACCATGAATTAATGACTAATTTGTAAAGATGACTACAGTTCATGATACTCAACAAGGGACAATACCTTATTAATACGAGTCACATTGTAGTAATTGACGTATTGCTCCAAATCACTTGGTTTTGGATCTTGCACAGAGGAGTAAGCTTCCCTCTATAACCAACACAAACACAGACAATTAATTATTATACCCTTTACTATGAAATTATTATTTTTGTGCATCATTACCATATGTCTCTGTAGAGTAAATATTAATTTGGCATCATCGCCCTCTTGATTGCTCTCGCTTTCTGTGGACTTTTCAATATTGACATGACTAAAGTCCACCTTCAAACATCAAAAAAAGAATGGTTAGCCAATTTAATTCTAATCAAATTGATATCAGTAAGAAATTACCGTATTTTTCTTCTTCTTGCTTCGATCATAGTCACATTCCCGTAGAAATCCGTCATAGTAACTGATGGTCACACGTCCTAGTTCACCCCCTTGAGCTATCATTCCCTGGAAAAAGCTGAGACACTGAAACAAAAATCAAAATTAGCGTGTAATTAATTAAATTAATTAATCATAACATTGCCCATAGCAGTTGTGTAGAAGTATAATAGGTTTAGCTTACTGTGACATTGAACTGGTCTGCACAATTTATATTCATTTTAGTGCTGCCCACTTGAAAAATTCTAACCGTGTTAACATTCGCAGATTGAAAATTTCTGAAAATTTTGAATTATAAAAAAATTATGAACTGTAAGCTTTGTAAAAATATAACAGAAATGCAGAATTCATGAGGCACTTACAAATTGGATATTTCTGAAGACATTATGACATGAATCCAACCTCGAACCCAGCAAGCAGCAAGTGCCATTCCAACTTTTTTGCATTCCATTTCGGTCCGAAGATCCAAGTCCCATGTTTTGACGTAATAATCGTGTGA